>BOSO01020234.1:0-46981 GCA_018403395.1 Gorsachius goisagi | reverse complement strand
TAGGGGTCCCTTCCAACCCAAAACATTCTATGATATGAAAAAGCACACTTAATTCAAACTCATTTAAAGTTTAGTGAAATACATTAAAATAGTGCAGAAAATTAGGGAAATTTTAAATCCGAGCATACTTCAATATATAAGTGCATAATCAGAATGCCCAAATAAATTTTTTATTCCTATGTGAAACACTGCAATTACTCTATGTTAACTAAGTATTTTACTGTCTGTGATCTTACTCTGGTGTGAAGTGAGACTTTCAGTTTGGATGTATTTGTATTTTTCTGTGAAATGAAAATAAATCTATACTGAAATATGATGGAAGATACACTGTTTCTCACGCATGAAGTAATAAAATCCATGAGGTAAAGACAAAAACTCAATTCTAACTGTAATGTGATTAATGCTTCAACAATATTTGATCGTTTCTGTAAATGAGATTAAAGGTTAGAGTCAAGAGTAATCCATTCCAGCGTACAATCTGAATTTGCTCAAGTGTTACTATAAAAATTCACAGATATGAAGAAGGGTGTACAGAGTAAAATCTAGAGAAGCAAATCAAATTTTGCATTAGAATGTGTGTTGTTCTAGATTTTACATTTGGACTTTCTCTGCATTGTCTTCACAGGTTGAATAGAAAACTGAAAATTGAAAGTATGTGTGGCATCTCCTATCGCCTGCACACAGATGATCTGAGCATAAATGCACCCTGCTAAAGTTAACTTATGCTCTTGTAACAAATTTCTTAGTAAATGCTAGACCACCTCCAGCACAGCTCTGGTATCTGCCACCGTAAGACCGAGGGTGTGACGGTCTGCGAAGTCTCACCTTCATGAGGATGGCATAGTATAGCTAGTTTATGTGCTGTTACCCCCTCAGATACTTTATTTGCCACATGCTTCTGCTAGATGGTGCTTATATAAGTTCAGAACTTGGTGCTTTTTTATAAATATGTGCAGAAAATAAGATAAAACAGAGGCTGTAGGCAGCTGGTTTTAATTTATATCTAAACATGGCATTCAAATGTTAATTGGGTGAATAAATCTTGTTCATTTTACAGACATGAAAATGTCAGTAGAATAAAACTATTTATCACAAGATAATGGTTTCTGACACCTAATAAATGCCAAGATGAAGCTACATATTGAAAGTATATCAAAATAGTCTCTTGCTGTTTGCCAAAACCAAATATTCAGGAAAAATTGACATGCTTATTTTCTAAGTGGTTGACACTAATATCTTGGCATAATCCTAACATCGCAACTAAAAATCTAATGCACCAATGCTATATAAATGCAGCTCAATAAAAAATTATGGGCATGTAGGTTACCAAAATGCAGTAAACTTTTGTCTGCAGAATTTTGTTCCTTAGATTTTTTCCACTCTCTTGCCATGAATTGCACGTGCAATGCATATAAATTGCATTTACGTGAGAGAACTGTTCACGATATTATTTTGTGGTTTTAAGTTTATCTTATCCAAGCATTGTTTTACAGAATTAGTTTAACTTCACACCTTACAACCAGAACAGTAAGTTGTTACTCTCAGCTGACAGAGAAGAAAGCTGAACAGGGAATTTAGGTTATTTTTATATGCACCTTCAGTCAGGATTCCAGCAACACTGTTTTGGAGGTATGGGGCCAGAAGGGGCTCAGTCACATTTTGCTGTTATTTTTTCCATCTGCTTCCAGATAACCAGTATTTTCAGATTTACTTTTGCTATTCTGTATTAAAGATAGAGTGTGCCTAAGAGCTTTGACTGTGGGTGGTTGTTTCCCCCCCCCCCCCAGACGGAAGACCTTTAACTCTGGATGAAATATGGAAGAGTGTTCATGCATGCTACCAGGCTCGTCTGCTGGAGGGGCCCTGGGACACTATTACACAGCAGGTGAGAAACCACTGGTCCTTTACAAAATTGATGAATGCAATATATGCCTGAATCCTCAATGGCCTTATTCCCTTCCTGGGCACAAGTGAAATATAGAAGAGTCTAACTGAGGTTGTGCTGAGCCAGTTACCAGCAGTAGTTTTAGTTGTGGATTTTGAAGGATACATAGTTGTTCACTGTGTAAGACTTCATGTGACAGTATCTCTCATTTAACATACTTTTCCAAAGCTAATCCTGAAAACTTCAGGCAATTTCTGAGTAATCATGGATTTGAGTAAATACAACAGTAGACTTATTTATGTAAGTAAAATGTATCAGTGTAACATTTCACAGATTGTCTATTAATCAAATTACGAAAAAAGACTGTTCCAAGACTTGTGATGATGGCTCTCTTGGAAAGAGTCAGACTGCTTCAAGGAAGAGTGAGATACGGTTCAGAGCTGAGTTGGTTGCTCAGGTTTCTTCCCTTGGCTCTGGGCCTCCAGTGCAAGTTTGGACAAAGAATATTTTATCATCAGACAGAGATACTAATGCGTCCTTTCTTCCTCCCCTTTCCTTCCTTGACTTTTTGATTTTAGCTGTTTCCAGGTACACAGGTCTCTTACCACAGCAGCTGGCACAACAGGGATGTAGCCTCAATGGAGTTCTACAGGTGTTTCCTTAATTCAACTAATACAATTTAATTACAGGATGCCTATTTGTAGATGGTACTCAATCATGGGAACACAAGCAGCATTCATGTTTTTGCAGCCACAGACTATTATTTGTATTATAATAGCTCCCTGAGAACCTAACAAGCATTGGTTTTCTGATGTTTGCTCCGCCTGTCTGAATTCCAGTTGTGAGTTTGCAGATTCTCCTAATACATGCTTTTACATAACGTATTAATTACCTGACCTGTCTACTGCAGAATGAAGATGAGAAAATTAGGTTTTAATAAAATAGTGTAATATGGCAGCAGATAACTGATTTTCTGCATGAGAAAGTATTGCAGCGCAGATTTTTCAGTAAAATTTCATGATTTATAGCTGAAGTTTCAGATTTGTAGCTAAATCATGACTGTTTCTGCACAGAGAGGCAGGGGATTCAATTAACTTTTGCCTTCACTGCATCCACCTTCTTGCATTCCTAGTAGACGGAGACCAGTAACCCTGCGGTCAGGTGCTAGGCATCCTTTAGGGCTGACATCTCTGATATTTCCCAGCTGAGCTGTTCTGGCCTGTGGATAGTTTATATTCCCACCTGCCAAAATGTACTGGAGAATCTGCTATGTGCACTTCAGAGGTGGTGTGCCTTCTCCACGCTCACATTATACAGTGGCCTGAAGCCATGTTCAAGCTCCTCTGTAGAAAGCACAGACTCTTTCTATTCGTCTGCAAAGGACGGCCAGAACCTACAGCCCTGTATAGGTAATAAATCATAATGCAATACTACTGAGGATAAGGCATAAACAGTATGTTTGGAATGTGTAAAATCAGAGTGGTGGAAGCCAAAAGGAAAACCAGGTCACTCCCACCCAGAGATTATTTTTGCCTCTTAAGGAACACGTAAAGCAAAACTGTGCTGCATCTAATAACTAGAGATATGTGTGAGGTACAGACACACGAAGGCTTGCAGAAACAGGTTTTATGGGTGGTAAAATGTGCGGAGTGCTGATTTTCTTGTCCCTGTGACACCTCTCCAGAGGTAGTTCAGCCAGTGTGAGTCCAGTGACAAAGACTAAGATGTAAGGAAATACATTTTGGAGAAATGAGCAAAGTTATAGCAGCAAAATACTTTTGATCATAATATTAAAGCGACTTTCCATTACATGAGTTAAACTGTTTATCCTAAAGTAATATAGACTGTACCTCAGGCTGATAGCGCGACAGCGGAACTGCTGGCAGGTAGCAGAAGCCAGAGAAATTCAGCTCCTCCATCAATCCCAGCACATAATTTGGAATTTACTTTTTTTCCTATTCCATCTGTATGTATACCTTCCCCCTGAAGACCGTGTACCTGTGGCTCATGGCTGTTGGATTCCGCTGACTTCAGCGAGGTTAGCCTGCTTTACATCAGTATTGAGCTTGGTCCAAAGGCCCCAGCTGCATTCTTGGATTGGAAATGCACTTTCCCACATGGCTGCAAGAGAGAGCCTCTGGGAAGGCAGCTTTAAGAGGTCTACAGTTTTAATTTTAGATGAAAGCAGAAAGGCATCAGGCAGTGAGGGTGCGTTTGCTTATGGTCATTCAGTCAAGTGGTAAAAGACAAAGGAATGCACAGTTTGTGGAAGTGTATGTCTCTGGAGATGAATCAGAGCAGAGGAAGGCACCTCTGTACAATTAGCAGTGTGAACACTATCATGTTTTCAGTGCCAGTACCCACTGGTGCAACAAAGACTTTCCCTTGTAAACTGAGAGATGCATATGCCAGTCCAAAGATAAAACAGCAGTAAAAATCAGAGTACCCTCAAAGGAATGATGAAAGACAATAAAACACACTGTAAGCACTAGCCTGCAAGCCTCAGATCAAAACAAGAGTTAGGTCCACAAGAAAAAGATTATTTTTCCCCTCTCAAATGGATCAGGGTTCTGAAGTGAAATACAGTTTTCTCTACCTTTTCTGCTTTTCTGCTGACCCATTTTGTTATGTGGGTTAGGCTTTGCCTGCAGGGACACAGATCGTATAATGCAAGTCACTGAGCAAACTCACCAAATCAGGCTTGTACTCTCAGTACACAGCAACAGCAGAGAGCAAAGGTTTAGGATTTTGCTCCAGAACAGATACATATTTAAAGTCTACAAGCAACCACCATTGGGAAGAAAAATTGAGCTTACCACTGTCCACATGTGATGTCATTTAACTTTTAACTAGGACTGATTTTGCACTTTGATTCAATAGTTGGCAGATTAGGAAAAGGAAGTCATACTGCTTTTTTTTCCTCCCAGATCCAGGATCTTACACTAGTCATTTGGGACTTACATTCCATGTATTTTATGAAATGTGGGTGTCATGCCTCTGCACGTTTTTGATACAACTGTATTTTGGCTTATGCTCTCTATGGTAAAATATATCTGAGAGCAGGAACTGAGACATTGCTTAAGCTCCAATGAATTTAGCTTTTTGACAATTGTCAAAAACAAATTTCAGGTAAAATTTGAACTTTTTTAGTTACTTCTAGTTGCTGTTGATTATTGTGGAAAGCGACACTCAGTTTCAGAGAAAGCGTCTTCAAGTATTTTTATCGACTACATTATTTTTATTGCAGAAAGCAAAAGTCAACTAGTTACCTTCTCATAAATAAATTAACATGATAAGGTTGCATAGTATTTTATAATGATAATTGATAAATGGTGATGATTTAATTGCACTTCCTCTAGTAATAATCTTAAAATGCTCAAATGAAGTTCCTATGATTGGCTTTCTTCTGCATTAAATCTCCCTGGAGTCTTCAGTCATCCCTTTTCCACATCCAGCGATAACTGGCTTTAGCTGTTTTAAATAATACAAATCAATTATAACACACAGCTGTTTAACAAAACTTCTAAATGTTGCTACAGGTCTCTGTGGGTATTTCCTGATGGCTTATAATGACATCAGTTTAGCACACCTGGTGGTAAGATCTGTGTGAGCTGGAAGTAGCTTAATTCTGCAACGACAGGAAAATTAAGGAGTATTTATGGATTACTGTAGCATTTCAGAACCGTTGCCAACTGTGATTTTAGCTTCTTTTTACAGAGTCAGAAATGGAATTGCAGACATTGCGTGCCCATCTTCTGAATGGTTTACTTGTAACTTGGTGGGTGCTTTTGAGGATATAGTTATTTCTCTCTACACATTCTACACAAAAGAATGCCTCTTTGCTTCTTTGAATTAATGGATGCTAGAGATGTACTCTTTACAAGAAGCTCCCTTCCAAGGCTTTGTAGCCTTTCCTGAACTGCAGACAAACAGAGCTTTTCTCAGTTGTCCCTCAGTTGGATTTTCCTGTTCACCTTGACTTAGGATGGAATCCCAGCCCCACATCCCCCATACCACCATGCTGAGTAACCTTATGGGCTCCTCAGGCTGCCAGCCCTGGTGTTTTACCTGACTGCATTGCTTTTTAAAAGTACAGACAGTTATATAACAGCCGTAAAAGCAAATAAGAGATCTAGATGTTTGGAAGAGGGCGGGGGGAGAAGACACATATGTCAGACTCACAGAAGTTGCAAATAGGATGAATGTAAATGTAACACTAAAGCTCCTGGAGAGCTTTGAATTAATAGTGGAAAAGAAAACCAAGACACAATCTCCAAAAACTCAGGCAAATGTATCCAGCTAAAAGAAACTTAACCGTAAACGGGAAGAAAAGCCTAGATGAAAGAACGGTGAAGTAAGTCATCATGGTAATGGATGACAGCAAGAGAGACACATGTTTCTCTCACGTGTACTCCGATACTCAGCAAAGAAGTCCAGTACAGTTTTAGGTAAATACATACTGGCATTGTGTAAAACAGCTCAAACATAATGGTCCTTCTTTGTGTAACTGAGTAGCAGATCCATGACATTAATATCCAGGTATAACATACTAGAGGCATAGTTAATTTGGCAGCAGTCCAAAAGTGCCATGGTCAAATGCCTAGTGATGAGACAAATTGAAAGGAAAACACCACAAGAATAGGAAAAAGGTTTAAAACCAAAGAACAGAGAGCAGAGAATAGAAATGAAACAAAGAGGGAGAAATCTTCCCGATTATAAAGGTGAACATATTTTACCACATGGTAGTGTGTGATTTAACAACCAGGAATTTAAAACACAAGGATAACTAAAGTTTGGTTAAACTGTAAAGGCTACATGTTACTTTTTATCATTTTGGAAATCTCTCCCAAGATGAATGGGAGATGTGAAGCAGTAGAAGGTGACTGTATGGTTATAGCCTTCTGTCTTCAGACTACGTGGTATTGCGTCCTTGCTGGAGAATTTGGAAATCCAGAGGCCATACGTACCTGAGAATATCAGATTTTGGCCTTGTAATTTTTAGAAGCCTGCTTTTCAAAATTATAGCCTGGTAATCATGAAGATTTAAGAGCGTAATAACTTCACCGGGTACTATATATACACTTCCATATAAGCTATATGCGTTATTGCATACAGCGGTAAAGCAGCTTTGAAAATTCTGATGTATGTCTTAATGGCCAAAATGTCAAGTAATCATTGAATTATTTAAAAATATAAATAAAACCCTTGAACAAATATGTTCAGCTGTCTTAGTGATCCATGTTTACATTTTTTCCAGCTATAAAATAACTGATTGTCTGAGAAAAGTTGCTGAGATGACAGTCTTCAAGACTGAAGCCCTTTTTCATTAGAACATGTATGGGATAGGCATTGGCAGTGCATGCGTTTTCATCCTGGTGTGGCTGGGGGCTCCAAAGCCATTCTGAAGTACCTGCATCAAGGGCCAAGACAGTAGCGTAGTCCCCACATCCAGTTTAGTAATTGTTTTCTGCAGAGAGTGTGAAATGGTGCTGGATTGGTGATGGATAGAGTCACCTAATAGAAGGTAAACTGAGACCCATTTATTTCCCAGGCACCTTCTGAAATTCGTTAAGGAACAGTAGAGTATTTATCGGTTTGAAAAAGATGGGTAAAGACACTGGTAATTTTTCATCCTTTCTTTGCCCTGGTGGGTATTTAGAAAAGTGCATATAAGGTAGAACAACTTCAGCAGGGGGAAGCTAAGCATTCCCACCTCAGAATACCACCTAGGTCAATGGTGAACTGCTCTCCTAGGAAGTCAGGATATTTCCTGTAAATCAAGCAGAAAAGAAACTTGAATCTAGGTCTCTTAAGTCTCGGGTGAGTTCTCCACTTGGTTGTAGAGTAACAGGGAGGTATATCTGCCTTCTCATCTGTCTTTTTGCCGTGTTTGTGCAAGACCTGCTGTGGCAGGCATGCTGCCTGGATGCCTACGGGCTACCTGCATGGCTGTCACAGGCATGCTCTGGGAGCCATACCAGGGTGCAGGCCACAAACTGATCAAATTTTCAAGATGCAGTTGTTGATGCACCTGCCCAGTGACAGAAATGTGGGGTTTTTTTCCTGTGGGGAGAGACAACACTCTGAGAGACATGCATTTCTAAGACTATGATGAAGCTGAGTAATAATTTTTTCAATTTTAGGCAGAAGCCCTTAAACATATGTGCCCAAGTCCATTTTTGATCCTTGTCACCTGTGCAAGTCCACATCTTAGTTACTTTTTTCCTGCATGAAAGCAAACTAGGAAGAGAATTTTAAAAGCTGATGAATGAACCTGACCGCAGTCAGTACCAAGTATCGCCACGAAGCCGTGCAAAGCTGCAAAGTAACTGAATAGTCAATTTGTCAGACTATTAAGCAGGTATTCTTTATTGCTGCAGTGGACGTAGAGGGGATCACTCCTCCTAATGTGCACACTGACCGTAAAACAATTCCTGATTATATTGTCACCTTACATACATATGCATTACATTCTTTGGAAGAGGTGGGGATAGGTAAATTAATTCCCAGAAATCATTTACATATTCTCCTAATTGCACATGCTCTGTGTTTTGAGTCGGTGGTCTTCAGGGGTCTCTGGTGGTTGTTTACTTCATCCACTCCTCTTCTTCACCTTGTCCTTTTGGTGAACTCCAGCTTTTACCCCCCTTAGTCTGCTGTCAGAACAACACAGCCGGTACCAACCGGCTCCCCATCCTTGAAACATCCCCCTTTATGTCCGTATCTCATGGTGCCCATCCCTGGCTATCCTCATATCGACAAAATGTTAGACGTTTTGTCCCCTACATGCCTTCCAAGGCCGGCAACAAAGATAGGCAATTTGCTACAAATCTGTTCTCTTTCTCTAATGATGCACATTCCATACACTGTTAGTTTCTTATCTATAGTTTCTTACCTCATATGGTTAGTAAGTTAACCTAAAACACAATGCTAGCACTTTAAGCCGGATCTTTCTCAAGGATGTTCTGCTTCCTCAGGGCTGTTATCATATTCCAGCTACAGTTGGCTTCTAAAAGGTCTTTTGTTAACCCTTTAGCATCCCTTCAACCAAAAATCTTGTTTTTAACAGTGTGGTGTTGTCATAAAGCCTGACCTTCCCCTGAGAAAACAAAGTCGTAAACACAATCAAGTATATGTGCTAAGGCTTAATCAATGCTTAGTGATGAGGGAATGTAAAATCAAACATCCAAGGATAGAAATCGAACTGCATTATTACAGGAGGCTCAACAGTTGAAAAACTGCCCAATAAAACAAGAACGAAAGCTTGGTGACTTGATGGTCCTGCAGAAGTAGTCTAAAAAAACTAATCCATGAGTCAGGACTCTGAAGGGTTATGGAAGTTACAGCACACATGTATCTGTACATCCCTTCCCCCCCTCCCCACCGCCCTTTTTAACCAAAACTGTTCAGGCACAGTTACTTCTATTACCAAAATGTGACTTAGAGGTGTGTACACCGGGCTCTCCCCCTAGCCATGAGAGTGGAGACATTTCACGTGTGATACCTTGGGTTTGGGTTTACCAACAATAAATTGGCTTTTTGCTTGTTTAGCGCTTTGCTGTCTCTCCAGAAAAAGACATTCAGAGCATACTCATACCAACCGTAAATGCTGCAGTTTGTGAGGACAGGTAAATCTGAGCCTCGGGATTATATTGACTCTTCTGCCAGTCTGAAATTCTGCTTCCGGAAGGGTGCCGAAACCTTCAGGATTCGTAAGAATGAGAAGTTTCCTGTTTGTATTGATTGTGTTACTGTCTCACTCTGTCTTCTCATAAAACTTCTTTTTCGTGAGCCTCTCCTTCATGGCACTGCAGAGAAGATAAACCTAATAGTCTTAACTTGCGAATAGCGATCTCTGCAAATACACCTTTCTTCAAAGTTTATTTCTTCTTTGATATGTTCCTGCTGTTCTATAACCTTGAATAATTAAATAAGGGAGATCATTGTTGTCTGTGTGGTGGTCTGTTAGAAGATCCTCCACAGTTATTCAGGTCTCATCTTAAAGGCTTACCATGTATAACCCTTAAAATAAAAAGTGGACTGTGGATACCAGTGCTAGTCAAGTTAGGACTGAAGTTGATTTCTGCTGGTTTCCTTCTGTGTTGTTCATGCATCTTCAGGTGCAGACTATTCAACCATTTTTGAGTCCTCATCTACAACGAATAAAGCCGTTTCCGTTTACTGACAGCACTTGTACTACGAAAAGAGATGAGTTAGCAACTCTGTCCCATGAAGCACTGATCTTAAGTTTCATAACAGCAAGTGATAAGGAATTCTCCTCTGTCTTTTTCTCAACACTTGTTTCTCAATTTTGTCTGAATGAGGTGTTTTTCTTCTGTCATCTGATACTTAGCAGGTAGTTATAATATCATCTCTGTTATGTATCTATTCTGTCATATAAAAAGTCGTCAACCAAACCTAAACTACCCAAATAACAGCAGAGAACCGCCCTATTTCTATATTAATCCAGAGTCTGCTCTTTTTCAATATGTAGTTAAGGATATGGAAGATGTATTCTTTATCGTACTTCAATAATCCTGTCCATTACATCACTTAATTTATAGCAGTGTTAACAGAAAAATCAATAAACATTATTTCTAAAACGTCAGGGATGTTAATAGCGTGATTTAAAAAAGGAGAAAGATTCAAAACTCTGAACAGAACACATTGATGTAGTGTTGTAGAGGCACATCTTGCTGAAACTGTGGTAGGGAGGATTTAAATCATTATGGCTCAGTCATCTTGAAAAATGTGTGTAGGTAGCTATTCTTAGACATACAAATCTTTCTTGCCATATTGTGGGATTTTGCTAAGTGGGGGAGGCTGTATACCGTATATCTTAACAGAAGGTTGCTAAGATCGCTCTTAAATCATTTTGAGTCATATCAACAGTTGCTATGGATCCCCTGCTAATATTTTTTGAAAATTATTAGTACAACTTCATGAGGAAAAGAGAGTCTTACCAGTATAGATTGGAAAGCATTTTCACAGGGAAAAATCTAAGAATGGGAAAGCTGAATGGATATTTATTTCCAGCTAAATTTTTCTGTGATGTATTGAACTTCTGTGGTTTAAACCAAGAGGTAGTATTGTACAAGCTAGCAAGTAGGTATTATGTTAAAACTAAACATTAATTAATAATGTATAGCTGCCCTACAGTTTAATCATGCTTTTCCCAGTAAGACTTTATGGTCATAAACCTAGTCCAACTAATTTCATAGGAGGAAAAGATCAAATAGTGGACTAATACTAAATGATGTAGAATAAACACAGAGGCTTAATGGGTAATTTACATGTAGAAATAAAAAACAGTAGGAGGATGCTTGCCAATTTCTGGGGCACAATTCAGGATAGGCTTTCAAGTCCTGGTACTGTTGTTGCTTGAGCTGATCGGTTATTCTGAAATGAAGATCTAGTAATATTTTCTACACAGATATGTAATTAATTGAATGAATTACACTGTAGTAGTATTGATTCTCTTTATTCTTTTCTACTTCTGTATAAAATCTGTTTCAGTGCTACATGTTGCATTTACAGATCATTTATCTAGCAGTGGTTTTGCATCCCAAGCAAAAATTTTGTGGCAGAAGTTCTAATAGCATGTGCCCTCCCCGGTCTGGCATTCCTCCTTGTAGGCTGAGGTGGGTTGCTCTTCTGTCTTCCCCCTGCCATGACCTCTAACAGTTCACTGCTGGAACGATGCTGGTTACTGGATACTCCCCCTTACTGAATGGTTTTGTAAAAAATTATAAAATATACAACAACATTGATTGCACAATATGGAAGAAGTGGATATCATATTTGATGCATTCAGCTCCATTTGAGAGGCAACTGGTATGGTCACAAGGTGTTGAAAACTTTATAACAATTTCCCTTTTTTTTTCTACAGAAAGGGCTTTTGGTCAAGCCCTTTGGCAGATCTATTTTTTTTTTTATTAAAAAAAAAACATTGTAAGTGCCATTTAAATGGAAGTTAGGTACCCATGTTAAAAGAAAGAAATTTATGGCTAAGCACCTTTACTCTCAAGTTATGGAAGCAGATGGTATCAGCAGTTCAAAAGCATTTACACAAATTCATGAGACCACTTGTCCATAATTGGATGCAAAATTACCAGGCAGGAATGTGTCCTCTGTCATCCTTAATACAGCAGACACGCTGGAGCAGTAGAAGGGGAGTGAACCACAGAAAGAGGCCAGACTGGTGTTCTCCCAAAATAGCCGTTCCAACTGCTGCCTCTTGGAGACAGAATGCATTGCTAGGTGGACCATTGGTCCAATCCATTGAGGCACTTCTTACATTTTTAAGGCAGTCTGAGGTTCAAAAAAGAAAGTGAACTCATCCAAGGAGATGAAATTTACTCCGTATAGTCAGGTTTGTATATGAAGCTGTATACAGTCCCCAAGGCTCACAAAACCAGCTGACACCCCTTGAAGCTGGAAGTCAGCCGGAGTCCCTTTTTGGCTTCTCTTTTTGTATAATATATTTCTGACTGCGTAGCAGCCTGATTCAAGAATAAAGAGAGAGACCACCAAAAATCCCCTTGCAGAGTCAGAGCTGTGGGTCCTATAGAAATTGTGGGTTCAAGCTTCTGTAAACTGTAGCTCTTCTGTGCTCTCATAAGAGAATTTGGTGTTTCAGTCCTGTGTTGACCGAGACACTAATGTGATTGTTGTCTTTTCTAAACTCCAAACACCAGTTCCATCAAAGCATCGAGCTGCAGTCCTGAGGTGGGCACTTTATCCTTGCAGGAGACAGTTTCATTGTCCTTCTGGCATTTTCTGTTGCCCACCTTTGTGCCAGCATTCACTGTTCTGGTGGCTGCTAATCCCTGCGCAAACTTCTGACTCCACCATGCTGCGTACAGAGATCCCTAAGTACCTTGGCCAAACTTCTGACAGAACTGGCTTTTAGGTAGTACAAAGTTTGTAGCATTATATTGAGTCTATCATTAGGAGAATTACCGTGAATATTGAGAGCCCTACCTCGTCTGTACAAGAACATTGGGTATTCAGTTTCAATAGTGATTCAGAGTACTTGGTCTGACAAATGTTATTTCAAATGATAGGTAATATAAGATGCTTTGACTGGAGGAGGGGAGCACAGACATCTGCTGCTGTGGGAGAGATGAAGAACAAAGAAAGTCTTCCCTTGGCCTGAACTCAAAATGAGGGTTGAGTCACTCTTCTGTGGACACGTCATTGCCTCCTTATAGTTGATATGGTTAAATTAGTGTTCTGCTGCTCTGCTGCAGCAGAAATTTGCTTTCCATTCATTACCTTGTGGTAATTGTCTGTCTTCTGACTGTTACAGCTATCAGTTATACTACCTTCTTGATAAATTGTAAAGAGTAGGTAGGAATACATGCCATCAAGACTCAAGAGTCTTATGAAATCTCTCTTCCCAACATCTTTTTTGTCCAGGAATTACTGGGATTATAAAATGAACCCTTTTGGGGCACATTTGTCAAATGCCAGTAAGGATCTTTTTTCTTAACTTACCAATTTTTTAATCAGAGTAGGAAATCTGTCTCCAATATCTTTTCCATACTTCCACAGCTTGTTCTATCTTTCAGTTTTGTACCTTAGATGAATCTCTTAAGAACAGATTTTAAGTAGTAATTAATTAAGACTATATGCTACATAACTAAACTGGTGACAACTGAATTAATCTTATTTTGGCAAGCACGGAAGAAGAATCATCTGTTTATTTTCTTAGGAAAATGGCTGAGATGCCATTTCTTGACAATGTAACTATGGACCTGCCAATTTTAACTATAAAGTTTTCTTAAAGAATCATAAATGCAAGTTACATGCCTGTGAGAAGTTTAAGCTTTAAAAACATAGTTTTGTCTGAGCGTCACCTAGTGCTTTGACTCCTCTTGTTCTTAAAAGTAATAATTCAAACCTTATTCTAGATAAATAAATACATAAATATGCAAATATATAACTATATAAATACTTAAATACATAGATATATCAGCAGCGTTGGCTATTCTTGATTAGTGTTGTGCTTGTCCTGTGTTACCTCTGAGGTATGCCTTTTGAGCATATTGTGTTAGCTATCCAATAACTTTTTAAAAAATAATAAAATTATAATTTGTAAAAAAGGATCACCACCCCCTCAAATCTTTAAATGTTCTAGAATCAGGCAGATTAACTGATTTTGGGGATGAAATATGAAATAGGTCTTGGACATCTAGTTATTGTATTCTGTATTCTGTAGTATGAATAATACTATTGATTACAATAAGTTAGCTCTGCACAAAAAGCGCATATGCACATCAGGTCTTACGGCAGTCTTTTCTGTTGTTATCATTGTCCTAGTCATAGAAATCAATATATGGACTATATTTATCTTTCAAATATGCCTAAAATAGGAAGGTCCCAGAGATGTGAAGGTAACTACAGTAAAACTTACGATTTAAACCCATTTCCATCTTCCATCCTTGAAAAGAATTTACTTCTGGCAAACCAGCTTTGTCTTTGACTTTCTAGCTTGCACCGTGCGTTGTACAAGAGAAGTAAAGCTGTTGTCAGAGGTCATGGATAGAGGTATTGTTCCTGTTTTGGATGCACCCTTATAGTTCTGATAGCTTTAAAAATGGAAAAGCAAGATTGATGGTTTTGTGGCATCGAACTGTAGACATATTCAGCTGTCACATTCAGCAGAAGCCGCAGCTGTCAACATAAGTAGCAATAAGTTAGCATGATAGAAGTGATGTGTGCAGGGAGCACGGTGGTCAGAGCTCTGTCCGAAGGAAAAAGACGTTTCTATTGCAAGCTGTAGTCAAGAGGCGGCATTCAGGCTATGATCAGCCAGGCTTAATGACATTAGCAGGGTTTTAAGACGTCCTTACAAAAGGAACAGTTTGTGCCATGAAGTGTTTGTTTCTTCAGAACCTGCGTTTCTACCTTCATGGCCATGGTGGATTTGAAACAGCAGGTACAAAGCAGTAGGTGTGGTTCCTCTTACAGAAATTCTGTCTGCATTAAATATTTGTGTTGTAGGATCTGACAAAGCAACTCCATTTTCCTCAGGAAAACTTAGCTGTTCGATTAATCACCTCTTCAGCTTGGACTTCATCTTTGATGAAAGGAGGATAGGATCCAGCTTAGTTGGCTGTGGGGGGTTAGCAGTAGTAAAAGTATTAATAAAAACTTGTCACTAAAGTTAGTTGGTGCGTTGTTTGAAACACACAGGGAGCAGGTACAGTAAATCATAAGGGCAATTGCAACTGCCTGTCTGCAAAGAAGAGCGCGAGCATAAATCAAAATCACTCCACAGCCTTCTCCTCCAAAAAGGGGTTCAGTAATGACAGAAATTTGCTTTTTTGGTCTAGTTTGCACTTCTTTGTCTCATCAGGGTCCCTTCAAGTGTTACCTTTCTCAGTACCGTTGCAGATTTATTTTGATTGTCTAAGAAAATGCAGGAGAACAGTGGTAGTTGCACTTTCATAGTCATTCTTCAGCACCCGTTACAGACAGAAGTAGGTTGTTTCATCTTCAACGGGCTTAGCAGTGGGAGTGCTTCTCTGAGTTTTACGGCAAAGTTACAGAAACTTTCTCAGTTACATCGGTAGGATGACTTGGCTTCTGCTTGTAAATTGAAATCAAAGCGACTATAAGTATGTAACCTGTCCCAGGCAATAAACTGTATCCCATGCCCACTAGGATAAATGGCTTTTTTGGAGTTGGTGACTTTTTCTTTTAGGCTTTTTTGGAGTTGATGGCTTTTAGAGCAAGCACATTTCTTTTAATAGCCATTTTGCCTTCTCTGAATTTTTTTTTAATTATAATTTCTCTGTAACCAATACCAATTCTATTACTAAAATACTATTTTTATTAAATGGCTGCATTAATAGAAGTGTTGCAACCTATGTCAGTAGGATGGAGAAACCCTACACAATTAGTATCCTAACAGCAGCTTTATTACTATGATCTGTGCCTTCTATCAGGATGATAAAAATTCCCTATGTAATTTCCACTCCTTAACGTTGCTCTTGCAAAATAGTGATTCCGCAGTAATAGTTTCTGTTGTAGTAATTCCCATATAAGAGGAAAATCTTCTGTGAGGAGAAGGGGAGAGGGAAAAGTTTAGAACCTTTTTCTTGTGAAAGCTGTTGCTGTCCTGTTGCCTTTGCAAGCACCAATGCTGGTCCCTGTAACAACAACCTACACACACTCATCTGGCTTCAGTGCTCAGGCTTAAAGTCTTCCTAGCCCTCATTCATAAAAATGTTACTAGCTTTTTACACCTGAACCTGAGCACATGTGTAATTTAAGCAGAAAGTAATCCCTTTAGCCTTAAATTGAACATGGTTTCAGTTCCACATGTGCACAGGTACTCTTCTGGTTGTGGGGCATACAGTCAATCTGAAGAGGAAAATTTTATTACTTTCTTTCTAAATGAGAGGAATTGGATTTTATTAACGAGTAAGTTATTATTGACGTCTATAAAAATAAGGAATGAAAAAGAAGATAGACTGTGATTTCAAGAACATGTAATACTTACAGTAAAATAATCTTATGTGAAGGATTTTTACTTAAAAACAGGCATTTATTTCAGTAAGTGTGATCAAAAATTGGTGAAAAGGGAAGAGCATACAACTTCTTTACTCATTGCATCACTATTTCCATTTCCCTAAATGGAAGAGATTATGAGGGATGTGTTTTATTAATCCTGCCTTCTTTTTCTGACCTGATGACTGGGATTGTGAGCACTGCTGGGAAAATGTCTGAAAACAATTGGTCCTGGCTGCGGTGTTTGGTGGTAGTGTCCTGTATGAAAGTTTTGACACCCCTCCATGAATTTATTTTTGCAAAGCAACATCATGCAAACTGGATCGGGGAAGAGGCAGTTTCAGGAACAAATCCCTTGCACTATCATAAATGGAGAGACCATAAATGTTATGATGGATGCTCGGAGGCAGTTTAATGTAGCACTGGAGAAAATAGAAGCCATTACTACTGGAAGAGCTCCAGTTATGACAGAGAAAATAAATGGTGCTGTTAGAAGAGATGTACTGACAACAAAATACCTGCTGGCTGGGGAAGAGAAGAGCAGAGCACAGTACAGATACCTACAGGCAATTACCCATTACCTGAAGTAATGTTTATTTTTAATTTAAATCTGACATGGATAGTATTTCCTATACGCACTGCTTGATCAAATGACATAATCCAATCTGATGGAAGCTTTAGACTTAGTTATACTTGTACTTAGGAACTACCTAGTCTTTGCCAGATTCATGTCTTAACATTTCACTGTGCTATAGGGAGTGCACAGGAGAGGGGATGAAGTTAATTTTTTACACCGTAACTCCTGATGACCCTGTGGGGGACAGCCCAGTTTCATTAGTAAATGATGGCAGGACAGGTGATGGACGCTTGACCAAGCCTTGACATCCCTGATGGACTTTATGGGAAGGGGCCTTCTTACATCACGCAGAAAAAGCTGCAGTTCAGCTGAATTGTTTTTTCAGTCCTCTGGGAGCCTGTAGCATTCATTTGTTGTTGTTGCTGAGGGCTGAGACACACCACCTGCCATGAACCTCAGCAAAAGAGCTTTCAGCTCACCAGTTTAACCTCACAACTGAGGAGGCTCAGCACCCGTGCGTGGATGGTTGTAGCTCCACAGCTAACGAGTACTGAGCTGTTGCGCTGCCAGAGCTTAGTCACATTCAATCTTCTGTAGCATTCCCAAACAAAACTATGTTTTCAAACCGCCCAATGAAACATTTCACATCTTGCATCCATCTCTCTCTTGCTTGGCTTTGTATGGGAGGAGTTGAGGTAACAGCTGCAGAAATGGGTACAGAACATCCTTACAAATCATTCTTGAAGTCACCTAGTAAAGAGGTCTTTCTACAGATAATAATGGAGCAACATTTTGAGCTTTCAAATTCACTGGAGCTAGTTGCAGCCTGTAAGAATTTTATTTGCCATGGAAGTTGCGTCAGACTCAGAGGGATATGCAGATGTATGATGGACTTCAGCATACAGTGCTGAAGAGATGGTGCTATTGGTCCGCCTCATGGGTAGCTAGATACAAGATCATAGATAGAAACAAGAAAATAATGCTGTTGATTTCAAATAAACCGTGTTACTGTATTACTGTCCAGAAGAGTTGTGGGCAACCCACAAATGGGTTCTTGCTGTACAATGCCAGTGAGTAATTGTGAGAATTGACTCAAAACTGTCACACATTACTCTCTAAACCACATTGCCACATGACTGATTGGAAAAAGATTAATTGTAAGCTAAAAGTGGGAAGGCTGTTTTATACTATATAAAGTGGGGGTTTTTTTGCATGAAGTGCCAGTAGGACTTTATATATATTTTTCATGTAACTGGCTCATGGATCAGGCTGGCTGAAGGATAGTATTGCTGCCCTAATACTTTGCTCGGGATACATTTCACTGCATGTGGAATATCATCATTCCGCCAGATGACTGCAGCGGGTAGTAAATATGCTCATGAGGCTGATGCAACACAAACTTCCATTCATTTTGTTTCATGTGTTTGAGAAGGACCTGGGATTCATGGTACTGCAGGTGCACGCCCTCTCTCAGGGCATGCCACGAGCAGCAGAGGTGCAGCTTTCCTGCTTTTCCTGACTTCAGAGCTGACCTACAGGGACTGCCCCCTACGGTGACAAGATAATACACCATCTTCAGTTCTGGACTCATCTGCAGTGACTACCAGCAAGAGCACTAATTAATGGCACTTTGACTGTGCAAAACCTGACAATTGCATATACAGCCGTTGTACAGTAATGAGTTCTAGCTACCGCCAGCTCGGGCCAAATCTGAACTGGTGACCTGGCAATGAAAAGGCTCTGTAGCCCATTAACGAATTCTGAAATCATTCAGGGCTTTGATAACTCTTGCATGTTTATTGGCAGCTGTCCGGTACTTCCTCCTCAGAGCTGCTGTGTCAGTGATTTAACCTTGAGTGTACATTAAAGCCTCATGGGAATGCCATTATGTACAGGATTGGGAATTTAGGATTTGACTGAATCAGATTTGATGCTCTCGGAGTGTTTTCCCTGATGCTGAACAGCTCTTCTTCCCTGCCTCAGCCTTTTCCCTTTTTAGAGGCTCCTGCATAATGGGTCTTGGCTCAGGATTTCTTTGACCATCTCATGCTTTTGTGTTTTTCCTATCAGTCTGTGACATATTCCCATCTTTCAGGTTTTGAATAAACAGCATGGCATTCTTGAAGTTTCATGCTTCTTGTTTTGAATAAGAAAGATACACGCAGCAAGCTCATTGAAAAATGGCAACTTTGGACACAGCTGTTTTGCATGACATCATTCCTGTGGACTTTCAGTGCTGAAGGATCTGTGTAATAATGAACTTCAGTTTCCTGGATGAGAGGTAAACGAATAAGGGACAGTGCTCAGTTTTCAAAAATACCCTGCTAAATGGAAACCAGAGCAATTCTTCTGAATGTGCAGACATACAGCTTTAGGGCACATGGCATTCTCAGGGCCTGGCCAAGGAGCAGGGTGAGTTTAACTAAACCCCCCTGGGTCATTTCATCATTGCCATTCAAAAACCTGTGGATTATATTGGGATTTGCACCACCCTGGCACAACCATTACTTCAAGAAGTGTATGAAGCAACCCTTGATAATTCAAAGAACAAGGAGACAAGCTAGGAAGGTTTGACTAACCAAGACCAAGCGTCCTCAGAGTCTTCATATCAACCCAGAAGCTGATGGCTGGGTCCTGTAACGAAACCCTTTACATCTGCTGGATCCAGAGGGAAAGAAAGAGCCTTTCCACCCATTTGAGAAGAATGGAGGAGAGATTGCAGGGAATTCGGCGTGTGAACAGATTTCACGTCTCCCATGCTCCTAAGTCACAGGCTGACGCCAAGTATGGTGGGACCAAGGATGCTACCTGTCTGAAAAACTGAGTAGCAATGCACTCTGCTTTTTCATATGGACATCTGATTGTTACAGTTTGGGAATGTTTTCAGTGTCACTGTGCCATGTTGTAAAAAGAAGATGGACTAAAAGAAGAAAGATGTAAAACGTAAAGTTAATAAGCTATTTTGAAAAATCAAGTCTGGCCTCCATTTGTCACTCATTGGTGGTTTGCTGAAGCAAGAAGTGCAGGACAGAATGAAACACCAGGTGACTGGATGGTTGGGAACGACTTCAGGCTGAATATTCAGCTTCGGGAATTATCTTTATGCCTTGTTCAGAGTGCTAAACCACTTAAAGCCCAGATTATCTTCTGTGTTCTTCTTGGGAGTGTTTGCTACTTCTTTGTGCTCCTTCTTTGTTTAAGGGAGTTGGCTGAAATTGCTGCTTAATCTACTTCTTTTTTCTTTGCCTAATAGTTTTGTAAATACTGCTAACTATCTTTTTTTGCTATCTTTGAAGAATACCATTGGCACGATCTATGCATTTTCTGGAATTGTTTGGAGACCTAAGCTGATTTAAGCTAGCAGATAATTAGAAAGGATTTTTAATTCAAGCTACCACTTTTTCTCAATGTTAAAACAGCACCAGTTCACTTTTACTGACAGCAGATGGTAGCATTCTTGCGCAATTTATCTGTTTGCACTGCAATGTAAAACAAAGCTAGTGAACATTATTTTTTGTATGTTCTGGAACTTCTCGAAGTTTTTAAAAGTTGTCTTAGACACAGAATGATTGATCCTCATGAGTCAATTTTCAGCATAAGAACCAAGCATGCTTCAGCTGTAAGAGACCCTGTTTAATACTTAATAATATAGAACATGTCCTGTTTGCTGAACATGACAGGCCAGGATTTGTGTGTTGTTTCTAGGCAAGGGGTTGGAGAAGGGGTTTTCTCTGTGTGGCAGGAAGACCTACTCTGTGAGCATCTTCTCTTCAGTGCAGGCAGTTTACTACACGCTAAGATAAAGTGCCATCAGAGAACGAGGAGAGTCGGGCTACAGCTGTATCGGCTTGGACAAGGGACATCTGTGTCAGAGATCTTTTTTTGCGGTGGAGAAGCAGAGCCACCTTAGGAAGCGTGTCTAAGGAAAAGGGGTCTTTACCCAGGATAAAACACACATCATGCTGATCCTCATAGTCAGTCTCTGCCCTGGCTCTGGTGGGTAGCGTAGCACAGGGCGCCAGGCTCACACGGCTGCGCAGGGAATGCCGTGCAGAGATGCTGATCCTGCTGCTTTCTCCGTCGTGGTCCCTGCCTGCTTCTCCCCACGCTGCAGCCTTGCGCTGTGAGCTTCTCGGCTCCGGCAGAGTCCTGGGCTGAGCGACATCTGAGCACCGTCTGTGCTTGGCTGTAAGCAGCCGGTCGTGGCGTTTCATATTTGGCATCTTCCTTGTCTGGAATTCCTTTTTAGCCATTCCCTGCTGTGCTGTTATGCCCCTTACTGTGCGTGGGGATGAGGTAGGATGTGTTTATTTTGGTGCAGAAGTAGTAGCAGTGACCTCATGTCGTGGTTTAACCTCAGCCAGCAGCTCAGCTCCACACAGCCGCTTGCCCACTCCCCCCTGGTGGGATGGGGGAGAGAATTGGAAGGGTAAAAATGAGAAAACTCTTGTGTTGAGGTAAAGACAGTTTAATAGGGAGAGCAAAGGCTGTGCATGCAAGTAAAGCAAAGCAAGGAATTCATTCCCTGCTTCCCATGGGCAGGCAGGTGCTCAGCCATCCCCAGGAAAGCAGGGCTCCATCACGCGTAACGGTGACTTGGGAAGACAAGCACCATCGCTCCAAATGTCCCCCCTTTCCTCCTTCATCCCCCAGTTTTATGTGCTGAGCATGATGACATAAGGTGTGGAATAGCCCTGGAGTCAGTTGGGGTCAGCTGTCCTGGCTGTGTCCCCTCCCAGCTCCTTGTGCCTCCCCAGCCCCTCGCTGGTGGGGTGAGGTGAGGAGCCGAAAAGGCCTTGGCTCTGTGTCAGCCCTGCTCAGAACTAAACAAAACATCCCTGGGTTATCAGCATTGTTTCCAGCACAAATCCAAAACATAGCCCCATACAAGATTCTGTGGAAAAAATTAACTCTACCCAGTCAAGAGCAGCACACCTCAGCAGCATTAAAGGAAAATGACTTCCCTAGGGATGGCAGTGAGGCAGTCAAATATGCTGATCTTGTGGTATTGTCCATATACAAGCTGATGAGATCACTGTTATGGCTCTGCATTGAGCGCAGCTTGATTAAGTCAGGATACATAGTCTGTTCGTGGTCCAGCTGGAGACGAAAGCGAAAGCTTTATGGAACGTTGAATTGAGTTTTTTGCAGCACCATGTGCAGGTTGAAGGTGTACGGGGACAGACGGAGACTTACCATGTTGTAAGGAGTGTGCCTGACTGCAAAGTTAACCGTCACAAAACAATTTTCCTTTTTTCCTCAGGACAGTTTTGACTGGGCTTCTTGAAGAACAACTGTTTTAGGACATTTTTCTCTGCAGTAGCCTAAAACGAAGTTAAAGCCACCTCGAGGGCTCTTCCTTATTTCTCCTTCCTCACAGGCTCCAAATTAAACTGTGTTTACTTCCCAGTTTGAGAAGATACAAGGATAGGGGGTCAAGGTGCTTGTTTACACAAGAGCTTTGCCTGCTTGCATTCAGGTAATGCTGATACGGTAACTTGAGTTACTTCTGAAAACCATTGCATTTTAACTAAAATGGTGGTGTAGCCTGGTTGGTGATGTTACTTCCCTTTTAAGATAGGAGAACATGGTCTCAGATACTCATTTGTCAATGTCTATCAGCAGAATAGCAATGTGGGTTAGATTCTGAAATGAGAACAGTTGCATCAAGGATTAATTGGCCCCTGCTTTGTCTTTTCCAAATGCAAATTGTGTCTTTTCTGTTTCCTCCTTGCATAATAAAACAACTGCTATTCCCTCTTAGGAGCACCCCTTACTTGGGCAGCCATTTTTTGTTCTGCACCCCTGCCGGACGAATGAATTCATGTCTTCTATACTGACCGGTTCATGGAAACAGAAGAGGTGAGAAACAGTAATGTGCCTTGCGAGGCTTTGTGCAACATAGATAAAGTAAATCAGCTGGGAAGGGGAAATGGTCAAAACAGCTTCTTTGGTACAAATAGAGTAAGATTCTGGATTGTCACCTAAGGGCTGAAAGTTAAAATATATTTGATACAGATAAAGTGAAAGAACAGCCCCATCTGAAGTTATTTTATGACTGTCAAGTGTATCTGCAATTCAGAAAAGTTGGGATAATATGTTTATGGTGCTTTTTTGTTGGTTTTTTTTTCCCCCTAGACACACAAATTACATTGTATTGTGGCTCAGTATTGTAGGCCCAGTTGTGGGTCTAAATCTGCCCCTGAGTTACGCAAAACTAGCACCTGAGCAGAATACAAATGCTGATTCAATTGAAAGGTAAGAGAACATGAAGTCACCTTTTTTCTCTCCCATCCTCCTATGAAATCAAAAAGATCAGATGGATAACTGTCAAAACCATTATCTTCTCCTTTGGAGCTCTTCGTTCTGTTCATTTAGGACTCGCCTTTCAATATTTCACTTACATGGCTGCCTTATTGCCTTACTTACTTTGCAATGAAAATCGGTGCTAAGAGAGATGTAGTTGGCACATTGCTGACACCCTTCATGGCTGTCAGTAGGTCCTTGATGTCCTGGGGTCTTTCTCAGGTGTGTAAAAAGCATTTTATGGTGATCCCTCCGGTATATGGTTGGTGATGTGATCTAGCATAACTCTGCTGTAATGATCCTGATTTCATATCTTCTGTTTTTTCTGTTTGATGTCTCCACTTCAGACCTCTGAGCTGAAGGACAGATGATGGTTAGCTGTAGTAAAGCTACTGCAGACTTCCCTGGGAATGAAATCAAACAAAGGAATCCTTCCTGACTGGTAAGCAATGCAATGTGAAAAGATGACTGTTCGTGGCTCTTTCTCTGTCAAGAACTTGCCTGGTTACAGTGGAAGACCTAAGAGTTGTCTGCAGTTGTGACAACAGCTCTCAAGGACCACCAAGACCTGAACTCCCTTGGGATTGCATTGGCCCCTTGAAGTCACTCATTTCCTACCTCTGTTTCACTGTGGTTGTGGCCTTAGTAACACTGCACACAAATGCACAAGCCTATGGTTCCTTGATACAGAGGTGCAATGCTGGGTTTAGATCTGTTAAATGTATCTATTAAAAATCATGTCTCCAGAAAATCTACACCATCTGTGAAGATATGTACAGTAAAATACTTGTAGGATGTCATTTAAGCTTGTAGCAATCTGTACGGGCTGAGACTGCTTGGCTTAGGGACCACCTTCTCCAGGTGTATGGACCATCCTCGTGTTCCACAGCACCCAGAGACTATCCTAATCTGCGGACTGAATAGTACTTCACGGAGAATATTTTGTGTATGTCATGCTTCAGGGAACAGACAGGATCAAGATTGTAGGCAGAGTACTTACAGTCTACATCTGACTAAGCATGGACAGTTCCAGAGTTCAAGGTGCCTCACGCTATCGTATGAGAACATCTGGCTTTTTTTGTGCTTCGCTGCCTCCGAAGGGAGCTTTGCCATACCCTGTGGGAGTTACTGTTTTAGTCAATTAGTATTTCTCATTGTACTAGTAGTTTTTCCCAGGTTTGGTCCCTATCCTGCAGTCTTTATGCAAGCCTCTCCTGACAGCTGCTGAATTTTGGGCAAGTAGGAATTGCATAGTAGTGCAGTCAATGAAAAAGAGATTAGAAGTAACTTCCATGCAAGTCATCTTGGATTCTCTCCCGATCACATTTTATCTGCAGTATAAACCAGACCACAAGTCCTGAGCAGTTGAGATGGAATTACAGATTTTACTTTATATGTTCAGCAGTATGTCACTTGCATCCAGAGTCCAACGTATGCCACATCAGAGCTGGAAATGTGAAATGCATCGGGTTTCAGATTCTGGTTTCTCAGATATTTTGATTGATTGCATATTTTTAACTTATATCATATGTTATTGGTGGATTGAAATACCGTGCAGGCTGTAAAATTCAATTGGTGGAGAATTCTTTTGCCAGCCATTTGGAATTAATAATGTAAGCGCCTATTTTATCCCATTCTGGATCATAACAACCTGAAAAGCCATTTTTCCATGTAAGATTTATAAAATGCAGCTTTCCATTCATGTACCATGACAATATCTACATTGTCTTTTTTAACACTTTTGGTAGCATATGCTTGATAATTGCATCCATAGCCCATTTCCAATTTCAGGGAGACTTACACAGGAAGAAAAAACAAAAAAAACCCCAGATAGCAGCAGTTTTAAGAGCTGTTAAATGCTTATCCCTGCTCTGTGATCTTCATTTGTGATATGCTTCAACAGAGGAGTAAAAGCAGTCGGCCCTCCTCAGCTGCCCAGCATTGCTAAGCAGCTCTCTGTCAGCTTCTCCAGCCTCTACCCAGCATACCGGTGCACTCACGCTGTGCTGGCAAGCCCTTGGGACCTTTATTCCCAGTGTAACATAGAACTGGTCTCAGGTAGCTTTATTTAAACCACGGTCTGAATTAGCTCCTGCTGACCTTAGGATCAGGGAAGTGGAAAGGATTGATGGAGTTGTTCCCTACACGCCATCAGCACTGAATGCTGCTTCAGCATATCCGAGGATCAGTTACGCTCATTTTCCCAAAGCGTCACAGTGTGGTACTGCACTGAGGGTTGAATATACAGAAGAAATTCCACTTTCAAACCATGGAAATAATAAAATGCAATCCCGAACACAGAGTGGCTTTGCAATAACTTCTAGTTGAAAAGCTGGTTTTAGTGTTCTCATACACTGGGCAAGAGCTGTTCCTTGATAAAGGAGAAGAAAAGAGCTTGAAACAACTTGTAAGTATTATTTTCAGTACTAGTTGTTAGACCTTGAGGAGATTCAACTGCTAAGATGCTACTGTGCAAAATTTATAAGCATTGTTTTGTAGGCATTTCCTGGAGACCAGCTCTTCCTGTTTCTGTCCTGGAAGCAGAAACTGCGGCACAGCAGTATTATTCATAATAGGATTTGGCCAGTTGGGTTTCTTTGCTGTAGGCAAGACTTCTTACTGCAAGTCTGCGAAGTGTCATTGCTCCGCTCAGAATGTCAGCCTCTCATCCCTGTGACACTGTACATTGGACAGATTGTAATGACAGAAGAAAGAAAACAAATATGAAATAAGCCCAGGAGAATATACTCCAGTCACTTTCTCCGCTCCATCAGCCTTCCATTGCATCTTAATCTTCTGTTCTTTTTTTCAAGAATTACAAGAAAAGTGGAATTTGGCTGTAAATAAGAAATAAATATTTTTCTTTTAGATGCAGGAGTTCCCAGCGCCCATCACTTTCTGCCTTAATTTGTTACTTGTAAACAATATTGAGCATTATTTGGACAGGGCATTTGCACATTGTAGTAGACTTAAGATTTCCTCTGTCAGAGATGACCCTAGGCACTTGCCTGATGGATGGCTGCACGCAGCGGGATACTGCTTTGTCAAGGTCCCGACAGTCACAGTCCTAACTCCCAGACGTCCTCTCCCAGCAATCACTCTACCTCCTAGATATCTTATAACCATACGTACACTTGGCTGGACACTCAGGTTGTTCCCCGTCTCTGAAGCTGTCTCTGTCTTGCTTCCTTCCTGCTGATAATGCCCTTCCAGATTTCCCTTCAGTGCCTTGACCCTGTTCCCACAGTTACTGAGACACAATGATAGTAATGAGGAGCATGAAATGGATAAGCAAACTGACAGTTCCCCTGCCCAGCTACAATTCGTAACCGCTTAACACCATAAACAACGAAGCAACTCAGCAGTATCATCAGTGTCAATGTGTCCTTGAAATTTGTCCAGGATACCACTAGACAAAAATTCATCTCAGTTAGTACAAATACACTAAGCTTAGACTGAGAAACAAATACAGGATAACATAAATATTTGGGATCAAGACAGAGATAATCCTGTTTAGATATCTACTTTCTAATGGCTTAAGTGGGAGGTAAGCATGTAATTTCCCGTTTATATCTGTGCCTTAATGAATTATAGGAGATTTTACACAGAATGTTTATGTACAAAAATCTTGTTTTGTTTCAAAACCAAGTTAATTGCAGCACCATTTTGTAATTTTATTTAGCGAATCTATTGGAGATTCTTAGACCCGAACTTGCTTTTTGCCTACGTGCATTGTCTGAAATCTCGCAGCCTACCAAAAAGAAAATTTCCAGTTCCAAACAGTTTTGTAAATTTCGTTTATCCTTGCTAATCTGGGAAGACATATTGAGGACCATTGCTTCTAGGGACTTCTTTTTGAGAGAACTGACTCATACCTGCCCTTGGTTATAAGAAGCAGCAAGAAGAATGAATTTTATGTGTTCAACTAAGCCAAAAATAAGCTTTTCTTTGGAATGCAATTGCTACCTACATAATCCCTCATATGTGTCAGCATGATCAGGTTAGAATTCGACCCCCATCTGGTCTGCCAGAAGGTTTGTAGTTGGTTGGGTTTGGTTACTAAAAGAAACGTCCCTTCGGTCAAATTGCATGCTTGTTTTCACAGCAGTAAATGTTGAGCTAGTTCATTAGAGCTGAGTATAGTGAAGTAATCAATATCAATTCTTGTTGCAACTCCATGAATTTGAGCAAAACTTTGTCAGTACTTTTTTTTTTTTTTTTTTTTTACCGTTTGCTATGACTATTGTTTAATGAGTTTGTTTGGACATCTTTATTTGTACTACATAGCGTTTCAGTTCCAGCACAAAGGAAAAACAATTGCTCTTTCCTCTGAACTGTGAAGTTAGAACTATTTCCTCCAGAATACTCTCTTCTAGAGAAAAGAGTATGTATGAATATCTGTGCACATTTCTAGTAACATGTGGGCCTTTAAAAGCGCCTCAGAGAGTTTAGAGCATTTCTTAGCAGTAGGTTCTTACCGTCTAGAGTAAAAAAATGTACCTCTGAAGTTCATAGCTGCAAAACTGCCATGTCAAGTAGCTGCAGCTTTAATTCCTAAATTTAAAAAGCCAGGCTGATAGAGAGGTATGCTAGGAGAGTACCCCCAAAGAGAGTAACCATGTATTGAGTGCTCGAGTAGAATTAGGAGGGTGTCACACCTGTTATCTTTATGTCCTAGATTTCATTAGAGTCTTAAAAAAAGCTGCACAACAAGGAAGCTTCACTTCACCACTTGAGATCTCGTCGTGTCGCCTACCAAAGATGAATTTCAACTTAAGGCGAGAGAGGAGTTTACTGCTGTGTTTGAAAAGAGGATGGTGTTACAGAGCCGTGCCTTGAACATCTTTTTCCTCAAGCCTGTTAGAAAGCAATGTGTTTTCCTGTAGTATTATTTTTCAGTAATGTTGTTAGTACAGCATGCTGGGAGAGGTAGCCCTGTCTGAAGACGTGAGGCTGCCTGCTTTGTGCGCTGCTGGGTTCAGCAGCTGTGCACTGTTGGCTTTGGCAGCAGGGGCCAGATGGGGTTAGATACTACCCAGGTGCTTCCTTTCCCCACCTTTCATAGAATCATAGAATCCTAGGTTGGAAGGGACCTCAAAGATCATCTGGTCCAACCTTGCTAGGCAAGAGCACAGCCTAGACAAGATGGCCCAGCGCCCTGTCCAGCTGAGTCTTCAAAGTGCCCAATGTGGCGGAGTCAGCCACTCCCCTGGCAAGATTATTCCAATGTTGACTGTTCTCATGCTGAAAAATTTCCCTCTCATGTCCAGTCAGAATCTCCCCAAGAGCAACCCGTGTCCATTCCCCCTTGTCCTCTCCATGTGACTCCTTGNNTCCTTGTAGCTACCCCTTAGGTACTGGTACGTGGTGATGAGATCCCCCCCGAGCCTCCTTTTCTCTAGGCTGAACAAACCCAGTTCTTCTAGCCTGTCCTCACATGACAGGCTTCCCAGGCCTTGAATCATCCTGGTGGCCCTTCTCTGGACCCCCTCCAGCCCGTCCACAGCTTTTTTGTATAGGATTAGGCTAGAGAGAGAGAAGAATCCTAGTAAGGAGATTTTCACCAGCAGTCATCTCCACCACCAAGAACAATCTCTGGTGTCTCTTTCGGAATACATCACCTTCAAATACAAAAGCCAGTCTTAATGATTTTTGTTTCTGCTGAGTAAGCACCACAGTTGATGCCACTCTACTTCCAGGGGCAGGTAGAGCCCCATGGCAGGAAAGAACACGGGCTGACCATAGGTGGAAAAAGTTTTGGTGAACTGTGGAAATTAACTAATCCTTCTTTCCTTTGTACCTCAGCCAAATCAAAATCCTGAACTGGGTTTTGGTGGATTCCAGCCAGGCCTCACTCTGCCAAGCATGGAGCGCTTCTCCAGGGTTTGTAGTTTGTTCTCCTGCATCCAGCAGTCAGGTATTGTTAGCTTCATATGAGCAGCCAAGTCTTTTAATATTTATACATGCTATGCTAATCAATTAGAAGCATGGACTGCTTTATCTGTTGCATGAGTTCACCTCTTCTCTGATCTCTGTGGATTCCCTTCTGTTATGGAAGATTTGGGTTCTCTAACACGTAGTTTCAATGTTCCTTTATTAGGCTTAAAACCTCTTATGACCTGGTGATGAGGTTTGGCTTGGCTCATCTTCCTTTGACTTCTTTCTACAGTGTACAGATCACACGAGTTATTCCTGGGCACTGACAGAATCCACAGACACATTTGCTACCAGAGTCCTGGCACCCAAGTGTTGACTTAGATGTTAGGAGCTAAACATGCTTGTAAAACAAATCCTAGAATCCTAGAATCATTTAGGTTGGAAAAGACCTTTAAGATCATCAAGTCCAACCGTTAACCTAACCCTGCCATCCCACTAAACCCTGTCCCTAAGCACCTCGTCTGCCTGGCTTTTAAATACCCCCAGAGGTGGGGACTCGACCCCTTCCCTGGGCAGCCCCTTCCAGTGCCTGGCAACTCTTATGGTGAAAAAATTTTTCCTAATGTCCAACCTAAACCTGCCCTGGTGCAACTTGAGCCCATTTCTTCTCATCCTATTGCTTGTTACCTGGGAGAAGAGACCAATCCCTACCTCACTACAGCCTCCTTTCAGGTAGTTGTAGAGGGCGATAAGGTCTCCCCGTAGCCTCCTCCAGGCTGAACACCCACAGTTCCCTCAGCTGCTCCTCGTATGACTTGTGCTCCAGACCCCTCACCAGCTTTGTGGCTCCCCTCTGGACATGTTCCAGCAATGCAACATCTTTCCTGTAGTGAGGGGCCCAACATTGAGGGGCCCAGCATTTGAGGGGCAGCCTCACCAGTTTCCAGGACAGGGGCACGATCACTTCCCTGCTCCTGCTGGACACACTACTCCTGATACAAGCCAGGATGCCATTGGCCTTCTTGGCCACCTGGGCACACTGCTGGCTCATATTCAGTCGGCTGTCAACCAGTACCCCCAGGTCTTTTTCTGCCAGGCAGCTTTCCAGCCACTCTTCCCCAAGCCTGTTGCGCTGCATGGGGTTGTTGTGGCCAAAGTGCAGGACCCAGCACTTGGCCTTGTTGAACCTCACACAATTGTCCTCGGCCCATGGATCCAGCCTGTCCAGGTCCCTCTGTAGAGCCTTCCTACCCTCCAGCAGACTGACACTCCCACCCAGTTTGGTGTCGTCTGTGAATCATAGAATATTTTGGGTTGGAAGGGACCCCTAGAGGTCATCTAGTCCAACCCCCCTGCAGTGAGCAGGGACACTGCTAACTAGATCAGGTTGCTCAGAGCCCTGTTGCATGATAAAATGCAACTCAAAGTATGCAGCTAGCTTTAATAACGTCGTGCTTTACTTGTGCTCCCGGTTCTGTGTGTTCTCCTACTCCTGGTAAATATTACTATCCCTTCACCTTAATAGCAGTCTCACTTCTGCTACATTGCAAGGAGTTTAAAAAAACCCAAAACAACAAAACCCAGACAAGCTCCTAATTCAACCAAACCTGTAAAATGTATACGTCCTTGATGGAGTAATAAGGACCTGTGTTCTTCTGTTCCATGTTTTTTGATCTAACAAGATTTCAGGTGAATTTACTCTATAAGCTCTTGTGTTTCTATGTAGCATCTAGCTACCCTTTAGGCACACAAAGGCAACAGGGCAGTAAGTGTCCCATTTTCCTAACAGGAACTCACTGAATCAGTTATAAGCTAATTTTCCCATTTGGAAGATTTCCTTTGTTAAAATCCACATAAACAACTTTTTGGCTTCTTACACTTTCTATTTCAGCTTTTACCCTCGTTGTACTGATAGCAACACCTAGTGGTAAGATTACCTCATGACAATGCCCTACTTCTGGAAGCTGGTCAAGCTCCATTTAATGCCGGGTAAATCTTCATCTCCTCTACTGCCAGATCGACTTTAGAATTTGAAAATAACTTGAACCACAAGGACTTCGATAGTCCTCCTTGATGGCTGCAGTAAAATCCTTTTTTTTTTTTCCAAAGGAGCATCACTGGCAGCCCTACTAACAATTTGTGCTACGCCAGAAAAGCAAATCAAAATAACAAAACCAACCAGACTCAGTTTGCTGTCATGACAAAACCAAAGCTACTGATTTTCTTAGATGAAGTAACCTCTCTCCTGTAGAAACTGAGCTGGAATCCTAACACCAGCAGTTGTGTAGGATAACATTTGCATACGTAAGACCATGGTTTCTAGATTAAACGAGCTGACTGGGATCTGTCTCTTCCACCAGGAGCTGCTGTCAGATCTGCAAGCTGTGAGTTATGGCCAGGGTTCAGCTTTGCTCATCCAGCAAGCTTCCTGCCTTTTTGTAATCACCTGAAAAAAAACCCTGGTGACGTTCTAGCTGTCTTGCACGTAACTGTGTACCTGACTTCTCTCACGTGTGTACCTGCAGTTGGTTTGGTGCATGTTATTAGTACATCTAGCAGGTACTGATGGCAGCCAGTGCTTTCAAACCTGGCTGCCTGCTCACAGGCTCCCGCTCCTAGATGAAGTCTGGGTTTCAGAGTCTGTAGTAGATTTTGTGCGCGTCTGTACTGTGCGCTACCTCCGATGACTGCATACGTATTCCAGGTTTCACAAAAGCATTAGACAGAGCCACAGCAGGTGTGATAAGGACGTTATCTGGGACTTCTGGGCATACAATAGCATGGTTGAAGTCACTGTGCATAAACTGTAGCTTTGATTCAGTGAAGCTGTAAGAAATACTGGGCAGATGTAGAAGATCCTCACAATCCATCCGCGTAACATTTTGGGTGGAAAGAGAACACATCCAGAACATGCATATGGTTGCATGAAAGAAAAAAGCTACAAACAGTTAACCCTCCACTGCCCAAGACAACAGGAGTGCTAGGAAACCAGAAAGCACAGTAAAAAACCAAAGAGGGGCAATGCCGGGCAGCCCAGGGAAGCATGGGGATAGCTGAGGGCATGGTCTGCCCAACCTCTCCTACGCTCCGACATGCTCGTCGAGTGAAGCGCGCTACGGGTGCTGTCTGCTTACACTGTGTCCGAGATCAGTCAAGGAATTAAGGCCTCACTCTGAAAACCTTCAAGGGTATTTAAGTCAGGTTCCAACAGAGGGAATCTTATTTCTGGAATTGCAGACAGAAGCTTTTCCAAAGTTCCCCTTGAAGCTGGGAAGGGGCTGCAGCGAAAGCCAATTTCATTATGACTGGGGCTATTGCATGTACAAGGATGAGGGGCACCCAAGTTCAACCTTGCTTCTGTGCCCAGATGAGGGTTTGAATCCAGATCTCACAAATTTCCGGATGACTAAGCTACAAAATACCCAGTAGTAGAGATTATCAATCTGTTCTTAAATTTTACTCCATTTTCATATACGTTAATGAATACTAATTGAAGCAGAGCCTTTTGGATGAACACGCAGATGAATGGTGATTACCAAGAGGGGATTGTTTACACTCTTTAACTTCAGCCAAATAAATATTTTGAGGTTTTATTGCATAAAATAGCTCTAACATGAAACAAAGAACCCAGTGCTCTGCTACAAGCTTTGCACAAAATGTGCTTTCAAGGGGCCAAATTCAAGATATCAACAGAACAGAAGGTCTGGCAATTATTTAAAGGCTGATACAAAGGGGCACCTTGGCTTCTTGGTTGACGTCCTGTTCTATAATTCTGTATTAGTTCTAGCATCCACATTTTAAAGTGATGTTGAGAAACTGTACAATACAAAGAGAATAATGATTGAAGATACCAACTTACGAAATATTTCAGTTTTTCAAATAGCCTGATTATGGTGCAGATATCTTTGAAAAGTAAAAAAAAAAAAAAATAAAAAAAATCTATTTAGAAATTCTGTTAATCTAGCAAAGCGAGCCAAAAAGGCCTACTCAAAGACACATCCAAGTCAATAAAACGGCTGTTAAATGAAAACAGTTGGAATGCACTGAAAGAAGAGGGTGTCTCCAAATCAGGCAGACTTGCCCAAGTCCAACGAGTTAAGACTTAATTTGCGCTTAACATGAAAGCAACTGGGTGAAATCCTATGGGCTGAGCAGGACAGAGGTGAGATTAGGTAAAATAAATTGTTTAATAATCCCTTTGGGACCCAAACCTGATGAACTGTGTGTCAGGTGCCATTGCCTGTCTTCACACCAGAAACTAGAACTGCTGTCATAGTGTGAATGCCATGAATAAACACCGCTTTCAACATTTACAGCGACCACTTTCCTTTTGAGGAAGGCTGTTTTCCAAAATACACATTGAAATTCATGCCGTTTCTCCTCCCAACTTACTTGAGGGGGTATTTTGATTCCTGATTAATTTAATAATCGAAGAGAAACATTAGGGTTAGTTTTTTTACTTTTTGGCCAGTTGTAGCAGTAAGAAATTTCATTTCAGTGCCTATGGGAAGAGTTTTATGACTGACATGGTGACGGAAGATGAGATTCCATCTACACAAGACAGCAGGCTGTTTCTTCTAAAAAAGATTGAGTCTGTAATTAAGTTCTGGATTGTGTAGTATTTATTTCAGCTAACACAAACATCTCTTGAACTACCTACGCTCAGCCACTTGGCAGACAGGCAAAAACAGGGAGTAATATAGAGTACTTCAGGCTTTGGGGGGAAAAAACCCAAACCAACAACCAATCACCTTTAGTTGTGCGATAGTTGAACCACTTAGCGTCCAACAAAAAAGTACGGTTATCCTGTGCTCCTGAAAAGCAATTGATCTTTCTTCGTAGAGCACGGTGGTATTTTATAAAACTGGAATTACCTCTCTTGCAAAAAAAATACTGAATGACTAGCAGGTCACCGTAGATCCAACAGAGACACAAGATCTAATCCTGCTGCCTGGCAAACCTTTTCATCCTAACTGGTGTATTCCATCTGTAAGTGCTGTACTAACATCCAGTAAGAAATACCCACTCCAGACCTTTACTGATGGAGGAAAACAACGAAACGTTAACTTTACTGCAAGATGTGGGCAGTGAACTGTTACTCCCCCAACACCCGCCTGCTGCAGAAGCTGTCCCTAATGATGCACTGAGCCTTAATCACCCTAACGTGCACAGTCACAGCCTTAGGATCATCAAAGCAGCAGTTCACCCACTTTTGCTTTCGGTGTGTGCAGCGCGTGTCAGCTGTACTGCACCACGTGTGCCAGGGTGACGCAGGGCTCTCCTCCTCCCCGCTCCTGCTGCACTCCAGCCCTCCAAAACCACGCAGGCCAGGGACCCAACTGCAGAGCCCTTCGTCTGCTAAGAGTGCAGCTAGCTTCCTTCCAGAGCCCCCTCAGCTCTGTGTAGCGTCATGCTTCCACCCAAGCTTTGAAACCTTCACGGTTCTGCCCCACCAGCAGCATAGCAGCAGCCCAGAAATTGTTTTGCAGGGCCCTTTTTTGTTGACGGCTTTTGGGAAGAAGGGTCATGAGGGGACTCAGGCCTCGGAGAGATCAATCACTCCATCCTGACAGCCGCTAGTCTGGTTACTAAGCTGGAGAAGCCTTTGTGCAGGCACTGCCCATCAGGGATGGCCCACACAGTGCTACAACACCCTTTAATTCTACCAAGTAAATCTCTGACACAGATCCCAGCAGACAGGCGTGCTGCCCCACACAGCCCAAAGGTAAATTTGGGAGTGCAGTGCTTTTCAAGCTGGCCTGCTGGTCATACAGATGCCCTAGCTCTCTTGTCATTCAGCAGCAAAGCATTTCCTAGAGAAGGAAAAGCCAGCTGCCAACAAGAAAGAAGACAGCGTGCCCCAATGTCTCTGAGGTACGTCACCTGCAGATACACATTAAAAAAATCATAAGCCTTAAATAAGAAGCGTAGAAGTTTTTCCAATCAAAAATTTTATTGACCTTGGCAAACTGATCTAAATTTATGATCTTGGTCTCTCCTTCTTGCCCTTGTACAAGGCCAACAGAGAAACATTGGCTACTTTGACAACCTTGAAGCGAACTCCAGGAATGTCACCAACAGCATGACCCTTCCGGCCGAAACCAGCAACCAGGACTTCATCATTTTCCTGCAACGAAAGACCAGGTAGTTACAAAGCAATAAACGTTAAACCTGTGCACGCTTCTGAACTGGATAACATTAGAAAGCCTAGGTGGTGGCTCAAATTTGAAGAAAGGGTAGAAACACTGAAGGTGACTACAGACTTAATAAAGGGCTGTTACCCCTTCAGTGTCTTAGAAAAACTACATAGCATCACCTCACTTGCAGCAGCACAGCTGCAAACTGGCTCTGCTAAGAGCAGGGAAAGTACAGAGACTTGTCACATTTTTCATCTGCTGCTGCAGCTTTCAGATACACATGGTGCAGAATGCCACGAACCCGTCTAACCATCCCCTAAATCCTTCAGTTCTGTATTTCCTTTGATACAGAACTTTTTATAGATCGCTTCTTGGAAGTTACCTCAATGAAGTTCAGGCAGCCATCATTGGGAACAAAAGCTGTTATTTTTTTGCCGTTCTTAATCAGCTGGACTCTAACACATTTCCTGATGGCAGAGTTGGGCTGTTTAGCTTCTACTCCGCTAAAATGGAAGCATATGGAAAACACATTAGCAAAAACCAGTTTGATGAACTAGCAGATATTCACGACACCACCACAAATTACTGTATTACTCTGTACTAAGTGCAAGTTGTATCTGTACTTAGTATTAGTTATTCATTTAGAGGTACTCAATATATAAAAGCCCAGTTCCTAAGTTTAGTACAAACTGAAAATTAATCACCTAGCGACACATACTAATGCAGGAACTAAAAATATGGAGGGGGTGGGGAGAAGAGAAACACCTTGGAGTTCTGGCAGTGTCCCCGGGAAGCTTATAAATTATGAAAGACAAATAAAAAAGGCTGGACCACAAGCAGATGGGATCTTTGACACGAGGCCCACACACAAAACCCACCCCCGCCCCACAGATCCTCAGCTGAGTTAAGCGATATTTTCATCCCTTTGCTTCTACGTAAGCAGAGCTTTTCGAGTGGCACGTGTATGAGGAAGAAAACGCCTTTCAGCATGGCCAGCCGGAAAAACACACCACGCTGGTCAAGCTCGCAGACAAGCAGCGGGGGGGGGGGACGCGGACAGGCGCCCAGCTCTACCCACACTTTCTCCAGGACGATGCCCTTGGCGTGGGAGGCGCCGCCGAAGGGGTTGGCCTTCAGCGCCGTGCCCAGATGGGCCTTCTTGTACTGCTTGTCGTGCCACTTCTGGTCGCGGCGGTGGCTGCGGAGCTTGCGGGCCGTGCGGAGCCCCCGGCACTTCCCTGCGGGAGGAGGGCGGAGAGGGGTGAGAGGGGTGATGGGGCCGCCGCCGCCTGCGCCTGCGGGGACAGGGCCCGCCCGCCCCGCGCCGGCGATGCGGCGGGTAATGGCGGCGGCGCCGCCGGGGGGGCCCGGATCGCGCGGCAGGTTGGCGCGGCAGGGAGGGCAAAGCGCTACGAACCCACCCCCCCCCACCCGCCCCCCACCGCCTCGCCCCGGCCCCTCACCCGGCCCCCGCCTCGCCCCGGCCCAGCCCGGCCGCCGCCGCTGCGCTCACCCATCCTTCCACACCGGCTGCCGAGCGCGAAAGGAGGAGCCCCGCCCGCTGCGCGCCGCCTAGCTGCGGCTGCCAGGCCCCGCCGGGCTGCCCGCGCCGCGCCTGACTGGAACTCCCGCCCGGCAGCGGGCGGGGCGGCCCGGCCGGGGCAGGGGTTGGGGGTCCCTCGGCGGGCGGCGGCCCCGCGCCAGCGGCGGCTCCTCCTCGGCCTGGGCTTGTTCCGTCCGGTTCCTCCGGGAGCCGCCGCCCTCGGTAGGGAGCGGGGCAGGCAGCGCGCCGGCCGCCCCCTGCGGTGAGGCAGCGGAGGGGAGCGCCAGCTCCGGCGAGGGAGGCCCGAGGTTGGGCCGCCTTCACCCAGCGGAGGTGTTGCGGCCCCGCCATGCGGGGAGCGTGGTTACGGGGAACCGAGCATGGCTCCTGCTCCCGGAACGGGCACGGAGCAGCCTCGGCCGCCGCCCGGGAGGCCTCCCGCTTCTGCCGCGGCCTGCTCGGGGCTGCCCGAGGCCTGGGGGCCTCCCCGGCCTCAAGCCAAGGCGCTGGCAAGGGCAGCGATGGCGCCGGGCGGGGGGCGGCACGGAGCTGTGGGGGCGGCTCAGGCAGGGGCTGCCGGCTTCCAGCGCCTGTCTTCGCCCCCAGTCTCCAGTGGATCCACAGCAGGGCGAAGCCCTGTGACAGGAGGCAGCGTGTGTTAACCTTGAAACCTGCTGTTAGCCCAGGCTGCCAGGCTCGGGCAATCCATGCCCCAAACCAAAAAAAGGTCATCAGCGCTCACTTCCCTTTTCGTGATTGCTGGGAAGGGGCAGTAATTAGACCTACATGTATCTTTATTAATACAACCTGTGTTTACAGCTTAAATAGAAAATACATACTATGTATACATACTATATGTATATATACTATATGTACATACATAGTATATGTATACATACTATATTATGCAGGGCTGTTTTTACATTCCATCTGGATAAATAATCGAAAAAATAATTTAAAAAAGCCAACAAACAAACAAACAGAAACCCCAGCAACAGTTTCAGGAGCAAACAAATTACTGTTCTGAAAAGCGACTCTTTAGAAGGTGCAGTGCCAGTGTGGAAAATGCAATCATTTGGTAATTTTAAGAATGGGGAAGTTACAATCTTGTAAAAATGCAACAGCTTTGCTTTACAGTCTTAAGAATATTAGGAATACTTGAAAGCTGACTAGGAAGGAAATTGATGAATAAAATGAATATGCTGAAACTGGCGTTTGGTGCACAAATACTCACAAAGCCGTTAAGATTTAGTGAAGATCATTTGAGATGGTGCCACTGTAGGTTTTGCTGTTGCTTCTTAAGTTTCAGTAGAACTTTGGGACACTTCTGTTACGAGAGGTTTTCTTCATTTCACCATGTTCTTCAAAATCAGTATTGTTTGATCCAAAACTAAAGAGAAGTGTTCAGGTTTAATGAGCGTCATCCATGGCAGAAACGTTGACTCAGACATGCCACCTAGTGTTAATAACACGCAGACGTTACATAGACATATACACAAACCATTGTTTATGGCACATAGAGGCGTACAAAAATGATCGAATTAAAATGTTTCTTAGCACTCTTGCTCGCACAAAAGGAACTTGCGATCTTGGTTTCTCCTTCTTGCCCTTATACAAGGCCAACAGAGAAGCAATGGCTACTTGGACAGCCTTGAACTCCATGAGTGTCACCAACGGGGTGACCCTTCCACCCACAACCGGCAACCAGAACTCCATCATTTTCCTAGAATTCAGCGGTAACCAGACTTAAAAACAACTGTGTGATTTAATTGAAGTAACAAATACCAATACAGTCAAGTAAGCCTAACAGCCGAGGCTGGCTTTGGTAAGTTTCCATGTGCGTGTGCAGGGGAGTAGCTGCACCCTGAGCCTGTTGAAATAGCCTCAAGTTGCAGAACTCGAGCTCGGCGCTTCGGCAGCCGGTGTTTGCCCACTGGCAGAGCACGGTAGTTCCGCACTCCCCGGGGTGCAGCGCTGGTGACGTGACTGTCTGTGGGCGGCCATACCTGGCCCGTTAACCTTATCGGTTTGGGATGCAGGTTATTTACTCTGATGAAGTTGAGGCGACCGGCACTGGGAACAAGGGCCGCTATTCTCCTGCCGTCGCGGGTCAGCCGGACGCTGACATGCTGCTGGATGGTGGCAGTGGGCTGCTTCTCTCCCGCAGGTCCTTTCGGCAGAGGAGCAAACCGGAGACAGAAATCTGATTTCTGGCATCCCGCCGAGCTGTAAATTGAAACCCTCCTCTCCAGGGGGTCCTGACCGACCTCTCCACCCCCGGTCCCTCGCTCCGCAGGGGCGAGAACCACAGCCCCCGTCGTCCCTCGGTCTGCCGTCATTTTGTGGCCGTTGGCCGTGCCCGAGGTGCAGCCTCCTGCTGCCGCCTGAGCGCCACCCCAATGTCTGTGCCGCCTCATGCGCCGCTTCCAAGTGGGAGAAGAACAGAAGGGAGGTTGGAGAAAACACGGAGGGAGAGTTAGGGCTTTGACTGCCTTGTCTGGTACCTCAGGGCCTGTGGCTCTCTCTCAGTCGAGCGGTGAGTACCTCATGAAATGCTGATGGGCGTAAAACAAACCAGCCGGACCCTCTGGCTGCCACAGATACATTCTCCAGGGGAATGGAGATACACAGGAATTGGGACCTCCTTCCACACTAGTAGATCCACCTTGTAATGCAGACTGAACTTTTTTGTGTGTTTGGTGGGTTTGGTTTTGGTTTTTTGGGGGTGTTTTTTTGTGGGCCCTCCCTCCCCTGAAGGCAGACCAAGATTTGATCCAGCCTCCATCCAGACCAGCTGCGATAGAGCCTGGAGTCTCTATGGAGATTTCCTGGGATAGGATGGCATCTTTTGGGGTTGTTAGGGAGGATACAAAGAGTAAAGAGATTTGTAACAGGATTAATTTTTCATAGAATCATAGAATCCTAGGTTGCAAGGGACCTCAAGGATCATCTGGTCCAACCTTGCTAGGCAAGAGCACAGCCTAGACAAGATGGCCCAGCGCCCTGTCCAGCTGAGTCTTCAAAGTGTCCAATGTGGCGGGGTCAGCCACTCCCCTGGGGAGATTATTCCAGTGTTGACTGTTCTCATGCTGAAAAATTTCCCTCTCATGTCCAATTGGAATCTCCCCAAGAGTGACTTGTGGACATTCCCCCTTGTCCTCTCCATGTGACTCCTTGTGAAAAGGGAGTCTCCACCTTCCTTGTAGCTACCCCTTAGGTACTGGTACGTGGTGATGAGATCCCCCCGAGCCTCCTTTTCTCTAGGCTGAACAAACCCAGTTCTTTTAGCCTGTCCTCATGTGACAGGCTTCCCAGGCCTTTGATCATCCTGGTGGCCTTTTTCTGGTCTGTCCACATCTCTTTTGTGTAGTGGGGACCAGAACTGTACACAGTATCCAGGTGTATACAGTATTCCGGGTGCTACATCCAAGCCCGTGTGGTGGAGATGAAGGCTGAAAGGCTGCAGGCAAACTAGTTGCCCAGAGAGAGGATTTTGTTGGAGCTGAGACAAGCTTTTTCTCTATATTAACATGAATTTTCTGCCCATGCTTCTGTTGCATTGTCAGTGCATTGTGAATATACCTGAATGAGAGGAACAATGCATGTCTCAAAGTAAAAAAAATAGTGATGATGTGAAGTGCTGTTACCTTGTACAGTGGCTGATACCCCATACTTGGGTTGAGGTGCATTGCTTTTGGAAGCTGCTCAGTTCATGGTGACCTGATATGTCATCTGAAGGTAACTAAACTGTGTTGAAAGCAGATTGTGCCTTTGTCTGCCTGAGGAGGTGCTAGCCAAATAGATAAATTATCCATGTTTGAAATTATGTCTGCAGTCTCATTCATCGTGTGGAAACTCAATGTGTATATGATCCTTGCAGCATCAAGCAGAACAGCTGTCACCTCGGGGTCTGTGTCAATGTTTGTGTGATCATTCTGTTGGACAGGGGGCTTGCTGGACTGTGGTGACATGTTAGGGGACGTGTGGGATGCCAGCAGTATTGACTGTCTAACCTACTGGTCTCTGACTGTTTGCTTCACAAACCTCACAAAACTGTGAACTGTTATGCTGAATATAATTGTCAGCTGCTTGCTTTAACTGTTCTTTCTGCGAAGTAGATCCAAAAAAAGAGCAGTGGTTGAAGTACAGTGAGATCTCCTGCTGTACCTCCTCCCTGGCAGTGGCAATGTCTGAACTGCTATGATACTAAGTAAAAAATAGCTAAGTGGTAGCTGGTTTATCATCAAAGGATGAGTTTTGCAAGAAGAGTAATCATGAGCAAAAACTTACTGCCAGAGGGGGAAAAAAAGACGATAAATGGCCGTTTAATCCTTATTTGGCATATTGGCCACTTTGAGCCCGCCATAGTCCATCTTACAGGTTGGAAACAAAACTGTTGCTTTTTAAGAGCTCGTCTGATCATGCCCTTGTCAGGATGGCTACTACATGCAAGGCTCCATGCACGCTTTCTTTTTTAAACTCAGTAATGCAGAGATGGTGGCTTTGTCATCATTCTTCACCAGAATGAAGTAAATGCTTAGGATGACTTCTTTGCTTTCAGTGGATCTGGTTTCTTTTTAGATACCATATGACTCTGCTTATGCTTGAACCTCATAAAAAGCAACATTTTACAAGAAGTGTATCAAATGTTTAATATTATTATTATTGTTATTATATTAGCAAGTGCCAAGACGTAAGGAAAGACTTTTATTCATGCTCTTTGCTTCTACCATTATTTCAGATGATGACTGCTGAGTGAATTGCTATCAGCACCCATAGCATTACTGTATAAGTGAGGGAGCCAGTATCTTTTCACTGTTTTGTACTGGTTTAACCTATGTTTAACCTAGTGGTTTGGCGTTACATGTTTTCTTGGATGCCCGCAAAAACCCCTTTGTTTCTGAGCAAGTCGACATGTACTCTTTGACGACATGAAATGGTGGCCTAAGAAGGCAGGCTCCCTCTAGAAATGGGTATCACCATGGAAACACTCAGGCTGAAAGTACGATTAAAGATGCATTGTGTTGTCACAGAATGGACTACAGGACATTGTCTTGGAGGATTCAGCCAGTACTGACTTCAGCTGTGGCCTGCCACATGTTGTTTGTGATACTTTTTGTGCCCCCAAAGGACACATTATTTGTTCATTTGTGCCATACTTGTTTGTATTTTAGCAGTTTTGCTTCTTAGCTTTTGCTGCCATGCTGATGAAGAACACTTAGAAGCAGCATGTGAATGAAATCTCAAGGCACCATGAGAAAGCCTCACTGCACCTTTTTTCCCCCACTTATGTAGGAGTCAGGAGTACCGAAACATTTAACCGGCCAGTGGCATTAGTGCCTTCAGGGTTTTTAGCAAGGGGTGTGGCGCTTCTTCCTGCTTCCAGGGCCGCTTAAAATTTTCAGCTGAGCTGTGTCTCTGTACTGGTGTATTTGTTCCAAGTTTAGCGTCATACATTACTGGTGCTTCACAGAAAATTTAGAGATTATTTTCGACTGGTCTTTGTTTATCACTACGCTCCCTTATCTCATTTTGCAAGCTGGGATTCTCACATAAGTATCTGGATTCCTTCTTAAACTGGATAGAAGCAGTACTACTGAGGACAAGCTGTTGAGTTTTAAGATTAGTGAATACTCTCTGTATCCCTTGAATGAGAAATGAATTAAGATGGTAAATCCTTTGTAATAGTTACGATGCTAAAACCCTTATCTTATGTCTGGAATGCAGTAGACAGGAGCTCTTAATCAGTGAAGTAGGGCTTACTGTGTGATCACATCAGCAGGTAGCTGATCTGCCAAGCAAGAGAGCAGTGGGCATCTGGGGGGTGTTTTTTGTGTAGATAGATAGGTGTATACACATAGCTGTTAGCAGGAGCAGGTTGTGACTGATACTGAAGCGGAGAAGGGCGACTAAATGTGACCACACGTCAGCTAAACGCTGGTCCAAGCTTCCTTTCAAGAATGAGCTGCCCACCATGAAGGTGGGTACCAAGAACCCATTCCTGCCTGGGCCCCAGAGCTCCCTCCAGGCTGGTCACCGATCCACATCTGTCTTTGTGAAGGTGGCCAGAACACTGTCACCCCTGGTCCACCGGGAAGTGTCCTGACTTCAGCTTCCCCGGTCCTGTGGTGACACTTTGAATGCAAGCTGCAGTCAGTGAGCAATGTGGGGAGAACGCAGGGTTTGAGGAGCCAGCTCAAGTGGCTCACCCTCTTCTTTCCCATCACAAGCACAACTGATGTATATTTTGAGAAGGATGGTGAGGACAGAGGGCCTGTGGAAGCACTACCCATGCCTGCGACGCATGTCTCTTTTTGAGAACACCCATCCTAGAACCAACCTGCTGAATTCACAGCGCGGTATGTGCACCTCGGTGTCTCAGTCTGACAGTCCAGGAACAGGGGCGCTGTAATTCTGTGGGCATTTAGCAACTGTGGTCTGGCTTAAGAGTAATGTAAGTGTAAAAACAATTGAGCCAGAAAGCTGGGCATGCACAAACTGAACTAGTGCTGAAGAAAGGAAACGACTTCCAAATATTTGGCTTCTAAGCTTGCTATATCTGCTTTCATACCAGTAAAATGGGGGTAATACTATTACTCTGAAGGTATTATAAGACTTCAAAATACATGTTACTCTTTCTCTGGTTATCACATGGAAGGAGAAATTTCAGAGCAGTTTGGAAACTGCACCTTCACCTCTCTTTAAGGTTAAGGGTGAGTACAGGTAAGATTGATTTTAGAGCCTGGGGAGACCATCTGATTTTATTTCTTTTTTTTTTTTTTTTTTTCTTAGCAAACAGCTCACAGCCTGGTACAGTTTCCTCAGAATGTGTAATCTTTAATTCACAAGGAAGCTGGAACGTGCCAGCGGCAGGTGTCTGCTGTCAGGGTAAATCTCAGCACACGACGAATTTCCCCCGTGGGTACAGATGCAGTGATGGAGTGGTGAATCCTGGCCCCGATTGGCTGGATCTGCTGCCCGTCACGCTGCCAGGCAGGGCGCGGGCAGCCGGCTGCCCTCTGGACCAGAGGAGCAGATGTGCTGGGTGTGGAGGGACCCCCTCTCTTCTCAATGGAAAGGATCGCTGCCGTCAGGTTCCTACTGCTTTTATGGTATGTGGGATTCACGGCGCCTGTGGAGCGAACGGTTGCGACGACGGATGGCAGGTCAGTAACGGAGTGTGGATCCACAAACTCTCATGGTCGAGTTGAGTGCTCATTTTAAATGTTGTGATTTGGTCATTTGTGCTGTGTGGAAACAGATTCAGTTGCGGTTTAGAATGTCAGGATGTTATTTTAATTTTCAGGTTTGAAAACACCTGGGGCTAATACAGAAATGAATTATTTTGAAGCCTAGACTGCATTAAAAATTTAACTTTAAAACAATTTCATAAACAATACTAGAAAAGGTTTCAAAATGAGTGTTTTTCTGGGCTTCTGTCATATATTCCTTTGCATTTTAATGACTCTCATGCTGACTTGCCCCGATCTGTGTAAAAACGAAGTTATAAATAGAATAACAGTAAGGGTGTGAAAACTACTCCAAGAAACATAGGTGCTGAAATATTCTACTGCTGTAGAATTAATATTTGAAGCATGAATTCGGTTTTGCAAAAAGGTATTAAACCCATGAAACTACTAGATTTATCATTGTTTATAGTGCTATATTATTCTCTAATGAAATAGAAATAGGAAGCCCCAATCATAGCAGGGGAAACAGAGGACTTTCTAGAGGCAAGCATTACAAAAGTGAAAACAGCCTAAACTGTATTAGTTGAATCATGCCCCAAAGTCACTAATAACACATAGATCAAATATGCTGATGAGGATCACAGCTGGAAGTAAAATCTGTGCATTTAAGTCAAGAAGGACATGTGGTGATTTGCTTAAGCTTGTATTAAGAGATCTGCTAGTGAGTTACCAATAAATACTACAATATGTTTTCATTTAAATGGCTTACTTGCTGTTCTGCTCTACCAGTTTTCAGGTTTGTTAGTGTCTTCTTAGCATAACTGCACTTCTCTGCAGTCAGATCAAAATCAGAGAGAGAGCAAGCAGTGGAGCATTACATGAAATTTATTCTAATAAATATTAAGAAATGAAGTTGCGATCTTGATGCCAGTGAATTGAGTGGGGATTTTTCCTTTGCATTCAGTGGAGGTGTGATTGTGCTTGCACAGTTTTCATCTGCTAGAAGTTCCAGGAGCTCAGTTTCTTTTTTTTATATTAAAAATGAAAGCTTGAGTATCTTGTCGTTCTGATCCAGCTCTGATCTGACATGCATTAAAGTGCAGCTCAAACCCCAGTACTCAGTACACTGTAAAATAATTCTGTAAATCTGCCTTCCTGTGTCAAATCACACATCAGGCTAACAAAATGTGACACAGAATACTTAAAATTTAAAAACTGTAAAAGTCATGGGCTTTGTAGATATTTCTTAATGATAGAACTTAAATAGATACATTTAAAGCTTAATAATATTTTTTGTTAAGATGTTTTGTGGAAGGAACTAGCTTTTTCCCTGAATCTGAGCTCCTAGGTTTCTACTTTTAATAACTTCATTGAAACTAGTGACCAGTGTCCCTAGGACTACAACCAGTTCATTGCTATCAGGCGCTCAGCAAGTGTTCATCACCTTCCATCATAACTTTGTTTTTCATGAGTTTGAAGGTTCACATGTTATTTTCCAATTAAATGCTTCATAAATCAATTGAAACTAGTTCAGCAGCCAGTGAGGTAGTCTGCAGCTGGACAGCATTAGTATTAGAGTGATAATTCTGGGGTAAGCTAAATACTGCAGTAGAGCGCATTTTGCCATCTGATGCAGTTTGTCAGAGCAGCAATATGAAGAGGTAAAGACAGCATGAATATGGCTTCCTTTAACCTCGTGGCATGAAAACCGTCTACAGCCTCCGCACTTGGTCACTGTTGAGTGCTGGGCTCATTCGCGCGGCTCGTCTGAGCGGACAAAAGACTGCTCACGTGGAAGTCTTCAAGGGCTGGAGCCTATACAAACTTTTTCAGACAAACCAGCTAGACTTGGTTATCTTATGTAGATGGATAATGTCATCTGATAAGAGGGAATTTACACTTCTTTATACTTATAATCTTATTTAATTGGGTTTTACATAGTGATTAGGCATCCCACTGCTTTGTATTAGGGCTAATCCAATTTCATGTGGGTTCCTGACATACTTGGTATGGTGAATTCAACATATAACATACATGTCTGGGTATATCTGGGCTAGTTATTTACAAATTGGTAAGGAAAAATAGTAGTCATCAAGACATACACCATGTGTGCAACTGAATTTGAAGCTTTAGGGCAGAGTCGCTGAAAAAAAGATAAATTTGAAGGTCTACCCTCTAATTCAGTGTGCTAAAAATGATTTGCTCTCACTGATTTCAGGTCTATCCACTGTTTCCTGATGATTTTGCAGGCAGTGGAGAAGGTGTCTGTAAGTCCTAGCTAGCTTCCTGTCTCTCTTAAGGGGTACTTAATGTTTTAATACAGAAAAGGGAATACATATTTTTAATATGTCTTTATTTTCCCATTTCATCTTACAATGCTTTTGTTGTATGACACATGCTCCAGCTGAGGGCAAAAGGACCTTGGCTGCCAGAGATCACCTGTGAATTCCCTAGCTTGCCTTTTGACTGGAAAGGCTGCTGATTTGACAGCGGGATGGCTATGGAAGGCCACCCGTTCCTGTCACAGGTCTCACAGGGGTGTGAGACCTCAGGGTTATGAGCATCGAAGGCAGCTGACAGACCCGGTAACATCAACATCAACCTGTGCTCGCGATCATTCCCTTACACCGCTGAGCAGACTGTCTGTGCCATGGCCATCTGGCTTTAGTAAGACAAAGGAAAGACCGCAAGCCTTGCCGTGATGGGTTTTCCTCGTGTCGTGGTTTAACCCGGCTGGCAACTAAGCCCCGCGCAGCCACTCACTCACTCCCCCCTTCCTCAGTGGGATGGGGGAGAGAATCGGGAAGGAAAAAAAAAAAAGTTAGAGCCGTGGGCTGAGATAAAAACAGTTTAATAAGAGAAAATAATAGTAATACTAATAATGAGAATGGTAACAGAATATACAGAATATACAAAACGAATTATGCACAATGCAATTGCTCACCA
>BOSO01020233.1:0-21427 GCA_018403395.1 Gorsachius goisagi | reverse complement strand
CACAGAGGTGCTTCCACTACTGCTGATTGGCTTGGCCTTGGCCAGCAGCAGACACAGGGAAAACTTCTAGCAGCTTCTCACAGAAGCCACCCCTGTAGCCCCCCCACTACCAAGACCTTGCCACACAAAACCAATACACCCGGTTTGTACCGATTTAGTCTATTCTCTACCTTGGTATGACAAACAACTTGGATTAATTTACCCGATTACACCTGGAACCGCTCCAGAGCCAACCCAGGGCAGCAGCCCCTGCAGATACATCCCAGACTACTCCGCTTCCAGGCTCATTGGTGATTGCTGGGGGTTTCCCACCGCCGGAGCCCACCCCGTGGACTATTCCCCATGCAGGCACATTATCTACCTCCAGCTACAGAGGGACGCCTCGACCATTTCACTACACAGCACACGGGGAAAACTTCTTAGCTGTGGCAGCAGCACACTCCAGACCTCGGTGTGCCCGAAGCATTCGGGGGGAGTTAACAGGATTCATCATTTTCACTTCGAAAGCATTTACACCGCAACAGGACTGTTGCAGTTTGACCAAGGCTCTAAATTATGCAAACCTCTAGCAGGGCATTTCCTTAAAAAAAAAAATCGCAATTACAACATTTTTATGGTAAACACATTGCTTCCAATATAAATCAATTTAATTAAAGTGAGACTTTTAAATATTAAGTTAGTTAAGAACAACGTGCAGGAGCCTCTTTTTTTTCTTTTTTAAGTGTATGCCCAACAAAATCCAAAGATGCCAAGCTAGTTTCCTTTTCTCTAGACATGACCCGGGAGACTGAGATAACATTGAACACACGGACACACCACAAACTGAAGGATGCTAAAACTTGCCATCGGTGTTGCAAACTGTCAGCTTTGTAACTGCGGCAGCAAATCTCCCCGCAGCCAGCGTTGGGGGCTGAAGCACACTCCCACCTCCAACATCTCCAAACAGCCCCAAACCACCCCAACAGCTGTAGGGTGTTTTTAAAAAAACATTGCTTGTCACAGAGTCTGAGTAAACAGAAAGAGCTGACCCTGAAAAATAAGTCAGCCTCGTATAACATCGATTTTCAGTGTGACGGAGAAATATGGGATGCTTCACATTACACAATATTTTTATGGATAATGTCAACGATGTACCGCAAGATGGAAGGGAAAGCAGTGCATGTATAGAAACCTCCTTGTTCGCTCTTGATTTCCCTTCTCTCCGATTCATCTCTTTGATCAACAAATGTCCGGTGTGGACCCGCTTTCTATCTAGCATTGTTCCACTTACAAGCTCCCGCGCACACCCCAGCTTCGCTATGTTCCTCCCAGCACGTCTTAAATGCGCGCTGCTTCATGCATCACCTGCAATTACTAACCTTGAATGTTTCCACGTGCAGACCTTGAGGCAGCACCCAAGCCTCAGCGTCCCCGGAGCAGCAGGTAGAGGCATCTTGCTGGGAAGCCCAGCTCTGGGGGGGGCTCAGCCCCGAGGGCAGCAGTTCTGCCAGGGGGCACTCAGGCTGCCACAACGAAAGGACCTTGAAGTCCAACTGTGGGGCACGCGTGCTCATCTGCACGCCCGCCCACATGCCTGCGCTCATGCAGTGACTGCAGGAAAATCTGTGAAGCCCTAGCGAGCACAGACCAGTTTGAGATCTCCTTTGCAGCATCCTGGGACTGGGATTCGGTACACGTGCTGCCAGTGGCCAGCACAGTTATCTATAAATGTGTTTACATGCCAAGCTCAGACAGCTTTCAGCACAGGTGGATACTTCTGCGATGGACTAAAATGCAGGCGTGATTGGACTCGCATCCAGAGGTAACACTCCCCCACCCAGAAAGCCACTGGTGAAAACAGGGCTCCTGGTATTGATACCTTATGAAACATGCCTTTTCCCCGTAATTCTGCAGCTATGCCTTGCTTTGAAAACCAGGGCTTGCACCACAGCCCCTCTACGTGACGCACCGCAGCCGTGGGCTTTGTCTGTACCAGCCAGCCTCGAATTCCCAAGTGGGCAATCTTGGTGGGAAGGGTCTGGTCTGGTTAGCTAACACATTCCTGCAGTCTATGTCCAAACATTGTCTGCTGCCACGGCAGAGGCTTACAGCTCTTCCTACAGCCCTGCAAGACACTCGTCCACGTAGGTGTCAGAGCACATTACAAACGGAGGCAGGAGCTGCAGCCTTATTTTCTGTAACACAGCAAGGGGGTTCATTTTCAGTGCCAGATTTCACACAATATTTTATAGGCGTGCAAGACACCACCCCAGTTCCTTGTGCACAGAACAAGCTTTAAAAAGTGAAACCATCTTTGAATATAAAAGACTTACTGAAAATGATTTCAAGGTACCTGGGTTGGTTTTCCTGCCTTCTACAACAAAGGAGAAACAGCAACTAGACCTATTCTGTTTTTTTTTTTTTTTTTTTTAAGTACTTTGAAAAGTGGAGAGGCAGAAGAGTACCCAGCAGTGTCTCATCCACGTGCATCATCTCAGCAGCCCCATGAGAACAGGGGCACAGATGGTGGGAGCCCACGCTACAATGTCAAATTATGGGGACAAAGCAACAGAGTTGGTGTAAAGCTCCGTGGACAGTGCTAGGGCAGACGACTCCCCACGGAGATTTTGCGAGGGGCTGGAGAAGAGGCCAGTGCCAGCTACACAGCTCTTGAAAGGGGGCCTGGAAAAGAGCCACTATTAATGCTAAGCACAGGGGATTTCACAGGCAGCTTGGTGCCTAGCATATTTTGGTGCTTTTGCAAATCCCAGCCGACGTAATATGCCTCACAAAACACCGAGATACGAAACACAAGCTATAAGTGAAGATGGAATTTAAAATCCCTTGGCTCGCCTTTAGGATAAAGGAGATTTTCTATCACAAAAAGCTATCAGTCCAAACAGATGCCTCTCCAGAAGATGGGCATACATCTCACTGACAGCATCCAAAGCTTCGGCAGCATAGCTATTTTTGCGTGGGGAAAGATCCTTTATTTTTGTGTCTCCATGGCTACTGGAAGACCATATGGCGTACGCTGACTCAGCACAGCGAGCCGAGAACTCCTTTGGGCTTGCGTGTTTCTCAGCATCATTTTAATTAACGTGCTGGTGTCGAAATCCCTTACCCTCAACCCTTCTCTTCTCTTTTGACACTTGCCCAGCCGTGCTGAGCCAGCCTCTCCCGTCACTTCCCCACCGGTGCCACAGGTACAAGCTCTCCCTTCCCCTATGAGCAGTGGTGAAACCACCACTGGTGCATCACTAACAGCAATTTCCTTGGCAATAAGCTGCCCGACACCAATGATGAGAAAGCGAAATGAGCCTGCTCAGTCTTTTTAAGACCCCTTGGACCAACCCGCTCTGAAGACCCCTCTCCTCTCTGCATCTCAGTCCCAAATGAGAGTCTGGAATGCATCCTGCCCCCCCCCCCCCCTTCTTGCTCTCGTGGGCTGAAAGGAGGCAGAAACAGAAACCAGCACAGTTCACGATTTATGTAAACAGGCTGTGTTCATACCGGTTGCTCAACCTATTACTAATGTTTCGCTGGCCACACATTTGTATCCTTGAGGCCCACGGCACAATTCTCTGCCATTTCAAAGGGTGCAGGATTTTGCATTCCAGGCTGACGGCAGACATTCTTGAGTGCCGCTCTTTAATGGGGCACAGATTTCTGCTGAGGTTTGGCTAGTCTGCAGCAGCTGACATGTAACTGTATAAAGGATCAGCTGCAGAAACCAGCTGAAGCAGGAGTAAAATGGTGAAAAGTAGATAAAAACCTGGCTTATTCCCTTCTCCCTCCTTTCCGATCTTTGGAGGAAGGAAAACACCTTTGGAAGTGGGACCCAGCTGTGCCTCCCCAGGGAAACAGGAGGCAATAAATCCACACAGATATTAGCTTTTTCCTTCTCTCTCTGTTGAACGGATCCTGTTTGAGAGCACTTTATCCACAAACCAAACCTGTGACCTCCAGGGTTCCCATGCTGCCTCATCCGTGCCAGGCAAAGCCACCCATCCCTGGGGCAAAGCCACCAGTCCTTGGGGCACCCATGGGCTGGGGAGAGCCGAAGGGGTTCTCAGCCCATTTGGACAACCCAGATGCTTTTCCCCATTTCACCCACCGGTGCTTCCCCTCCATGCACTTACTCGGGCCTGTTGCACTCTCGTATCGCCGTCTTTATGCCACCGCCGCAGGTTCTCGAGCAGGTCCCGAAAGGGCTCCACGTCCCCCATGCTCCATCTATCACTGGCGCCTCTCGCTCTTTGGGCACGCACATCCCAAACCGGCAGTGCTGCACGCAAAGGAGAGAGACGGGAAAGGTGGGTTTGCGTTGCTTTTGCAATACAAGCCAACCAACAGTGACCAACCAGCCTGGACAACAAGGCTCAGGCTTACTTACTTCTCAACCACATGCAAAATGCAGCAAAGATTTTGCAATCAAACAAAATTGAGCTTCTTTACTTTTTTTCTGTCATCCCCATATTTTTCTTTCTCTGCACCCTTAAATAGAGAAGCGTAGGCAAGGTGCTGAGTCCACAGGCGTGATTTATGGGAAGACGACTGAGGACAACAGCAACCGCCGAATATTCCGTTTACTGGTGCCGAACAGCACAGCAATGCTCATGGCACTGGCTTTTCAAAAATCTGCTTCTCCGATTTCCTGGAGAGCAGCAGGAACCGCACCGCGCCAGGGGAGGAGACACGCAATGGGGAAAACACCAGGGGAAACTCAAACCTCCCCACAGCTGTACAAAGCAGGAAAGGAAACTTCTAGATCCAAAGGGCAAATAAAATAGAAAAATGAATTCCTCAATCCAAAGTATTTTTTTTTTCACTCAGCCATAACACGGGACTTGCCAAGGCCTGGCCTACACTTTTGTTTTCCAGCTATAACTCGTTTTCTTTTGTTTGGAAAACTGGCTTGAGTTATGTTGGCAAGCCCCTGTCTCCCATTTTTATGGTACAGATTGTGTCCTTTTGGGGTATGTTTGCTAGTTCGACTACACAGACCTCTGGAGAGGTGAGATCAAGGGGAGAGTCACCTTCTGGCCCCACCGGAGTGGATGGAAAAGCATCCCCGAAGCCCGTGAGAGCCGGGCTCCTCTCTCAGGGGACAGCGCTCGCTAAAGCAGATTTCAGAGACGTGCTCATCTGCTGGCAGATGCCTAAATCTTTGCAATTATAGGAAGCCCAAACATTGCTGATTGCTCGCAGATTAGAAGAGGTTACAGACTTAAAGAAGAAAACATGTAGTGCATCATTAAAATATTCCCTTGCAATATTTCTCTGCACCAGATGCTGTTCAGGCAGGGAAACACCTGATGATTTTTATGGCAATGGGGTCAAATTTACTGATGTGCCCTGTTTTTCCAGCGCTTTCACTAATGCCGGAACAAGGTTGTATTCAAGACACACCATTAGCTCACCCCTTTTTAGACATCCTTATGAATGACCTTAGAGAAAGCTATGTAGGAAAACAGCAAAATCAAGCTCTCATGGGGGTTGCCCATCCAGCTCGTAGGGCACTGGCTCCGCAAGCACATTTAACACCTTTTGCCCCTGATGGCCAGCTTGCTGCATTGCTTTGCTGATGAAGAAAGCTGATCTCAGGTGCATTTGCCTATGGGCATGGTTTGCAGGGTGGCTGAACAACCTGTAGCTTGGGCTCTAAATGTGGCATTTGTTCAGGCATGAGCACGGTCTCTAGGCTGCAATGTGCCCTGGATTTGCTTTCGTCTGAAGATTTCATTCCCTAGATAGAAACTGACTGAAAAACATCTGTTAGAGTAAAGGACAGGAATAAAATAAGCTGAAATGCCTGTTTCTTTGCTGCAGGACAAATTCTTATGATGCACAATTCCTCCCAGCATTTAGAGGGTTGAAAAACTGCAGGACGGGGACCCGTATGCCAACGCTGTACAGGGACAAAATGGTGCGGCAGATATCATCAACACACAAAAATACATGACACCAATCCAACAGTGCTGTCCCGGTGGAGAACTTCTTGCAGCAATGTTGATGCTCACAGCTAAATATATAACCACAGTCACGCTTGGCACCACTGACCCAGAGAAGACGACTGAATAGCTAACTAGTGAATGTACACAGCTAACAGACCGTGACGTGACCTATACGTCTCCCATCCAATGGTTGAGAATTAACCAGGAAATCACCTACATTCCATTGATTTCATTAAAAATTGGGGGTTTGGAGTTGATGGTAAATCAAAGGGGGGAGGGGGGAGAAGAGCAGCTGTTTTAAATAAACAGCAAGATTATGGTATGGTAACACAGCGGTGTTTCTTGGAAGCACACTGTGGATAGTCTTGGCTGTGCAACCTTCATGCCTTTTGTATTTTAAAAATAATTTCTATGTTGAGTTACAACAGAAAAACTAAAAAGCCTGCCAGGGTTCTCTTTCCTATAAGCTTACAGATCAGAGAACGATGAGAATAAAAGAGTTTTTGTCTGGAGCAAGTTCAAAATAACTTAGACACACAGCTGAGCAGGAGAGCAATGGCAGGGATGGGAGACACTACAACAGACTTTCCTTTCCTTTGTCTTGCCACCAGAGTCTCAGATAATTCCCCAAATCCAGCTCCCATCCTTGGGCTGCCTTTGGCTGAATAGATTAGCAGGGGGCAGACAAGTGCTGTGAAGCTTCATGCATGCATAACATATACGCTACCTGCTGCCATACGGCAGGAGACAGAAATGATTGCTATTCGTCTACTCTTCTTTTACCACTCTTTAAACAACCCTGAAAACCACAAGAGATAGGGGCCCAAGTTTACGACCTTCTTTATTTTCTTTCAGCGATTTATTTCCACCCTGCAACGCACCGGGTACTGTGAAACGCTGTAAACCATCACGGCTGGTGCTCACCCAGCAAAAGCCAAACTCTGGGTTGGGCTTATTACTTGATTTAGTGCTATCAGATTCAGTGTCCTCACATGCAAAATCTGCACAAGCTAATACCCCTGTGCTGTTTTAGTGTCCTTGATTTAAGAATAAATTTAGAGCCCAGTTAAATCTACAGCCCAGTAGTTTTAGCTAGATTTTTCTTAGCTCTTCAGGCTTCCTCATTTCCAAAGATATCTCCATAAAAAATGGCATGGTATTTTCTCCATCTGCCAACCCATATATCACAGGCTTTAAACATTCAGACTTGAGGCAAGGCATTAGTCAGCAAGCAGCAGTTTGATAGGGCTCCTGGCCACAGCAGACTACCAAAACAGTGATTTATTCCAATGAAAAGCACTCCAGACTCGCACCTCAGCACTTCACAAGCCTAAACAAACACTGAGGAGAAGAGAGTTTATGATGATCCAAACCTTAAGCTTGAATTAGGCCAACAGACAGATACAAGAAGTACTCTGTAAAGCCTTTTTGTGAGAATACATTCAAACGCCTGAACGCAAGCGGGCTGCCTTAGCTTTTCTTAGGAGCCCATCAGCTTTCAGCTGAGAAGTTCAGGTCACGCGTGTCTAATTTGTCTAAACTTGTCCAATTATCTAAATTTGTGGACTGAAACATTTTGCTAACGTGGCCTTTATTAAGAGCCATGCAGCTGGACCCTGCCTCTTGGATGGCATGGGAGCTCTGACAAACGAAGAAGTTGAAGACACAAGGTCTTGAGTCAAGGGGACTCCACAGATGCCTAAGCTTTATCCTGAGTCTCAAAAGAAAGGGGGGGGGAATTTTACATAAAAATGTTAAATATTGGTGCACAGTGCTCCAAAGAATAGCACAGGAATAGGATTTGCAGCTACATCTCTAATGCATGTTCTCAACAATAAAAACAAACGCGTTGACTGTGCTTTTCCCTATGAAAGGAAGGCAAATTAATACTATCATTGTGCCCATCGTCTTGAAGGAAATCAGTCAAGTGTCACTGAACAATTGACTTTTTAGACCATGCAACAAAAGATTAATTACCAAACGTTTATGGAAAATTATATCTAAAATAGCATCCAGATCTTTTTATTAAAATACATTTGAAAGACTGTGAATTAAAATGTTGACTCTTTCCAGAGAAAACTTTAACTGTTGATCTTTAACAGCCAGAAAAGCAACTTTTTAAGCTATACCTTGTAGAATAACATCCCCCTCTTTTTATTAGACCTAGATGTAGAATACTTTTATTCAGACAAAAATTCTGAAAACTAGTTAGCATTTTTCTTCAAAAGCTTCAGTATCTCAATAAAATAAAAAGAAAAATACTCTCAACTATTTTTCTTAATATCTGGACAATTAAAAACTAAATACTTCTTCTAGAAACCACAATGCTATCTGGAAAGCAGAATTGCACAAGGAAACTGAAAGGTTCTATGAATTACTGCCAAAACTGTTCCATACAGAAAATGTCAACCGGTTCTATATTTTACTCTGAAACTGTCAAGATGAGAAGCCAGTTGGCAAGTTTACGTTACACAAAATTACTAATTGCTCACATCGCATAGGAAATTTCTAATAAAAGCCTAAGGAAGCTTTGTAAAAGTTTTGCTCAAGAGTTCACTCAAGGGCATTAATTTAAAAAGATAAGCGCTCCAGAAGGAATACCTGCTTTAAACGTTATGCCAAGCAGTCGATTTTAATCACATTATCTGGCATAGAGTTGACCTACGCATACCAGACTTAAAACACACAGAGCTTCTTTGGGCTTCCACCCTTGTGGTCAGAAGTGGTGCCCCATACAACTGGCCATTGGGATAGGATGATTTTGACTGATATGCTTAGCCTGAGCCCTGGGAAACAGAGCTACGAGGCACGAACCATCAGGTATTACAGACCTTTCCAGGCTCACATTCTGTACCATCAGCCCAAGGTGTGTGTTGGGTACGACATCCCTTGTGCGCGCCATCAATGTTAATACACCAGAGTCGCCGACACTGCATCTGCTTAAGTTATTGAAAAGAATCAAAACATTAAATAAACATGTGCTATGCCCCTTACCGGATCGATGATTCTTTATGAAATTATCCCCCTAAGACTTATCATTAACTCACAAGCTTGACAATAATTTGATGGCTTGTGAGCCTCCCATTCATCCAACCCCAGGAGGCCTTACTCTGCCCTGGCAACACCAGGAAAACCAAGGTGTGGAACTTCACTTACCATATACGGGCACACTTGAGATCCAGGTCCAAAAATTAACTCACATTGTTTGTTGACATCATAAATGAGCCCCGGGAGCTGCTGAGGCAAGGCGTAAGTTCTTGATGAAGGTTCATCAAGCAAACACTCCCCATAACCAGTGCTACAACACAAAGCAGGAAAATGGTGTTAAACAGGAGGCAATGAGACCAGAACCCATCGGTGTTTACCTGAGCCAGCCTTCGGGCAAATACACACCACGCATGCCATATTTAACAAGCACTACACAATGGCTACTGCAGACTCAAGCAGAGGAGGGCAGGAGGCTGCATTACCCATTCACCACCATCCCAGTGCTCTGCTAAGAACCGACTGCCACAGTTCTGTCAGCTGCCCCGGCAAAAGCATTTCTGAGCATGCACGACCTGCATTGCTGAGCACACTCTGGTATATATTTAGAAAGAAAATCATTGATAAGCAGAACAACTGCCTGAGGGACTGAGCTCCTGGATTTTGCCAGGACACCATTGTGGCTCTCGTTCTGCTCCCCATCACAATACGTGGGAAGGCATCACAGCAAAATGGGCGATCGCTGTGCATCAAACTGACCCGTGGGCTCCTGGAGCAGTGCTCCCACCATGGACGAGTGCCAGGGCTTTATCTTGACCCATGGAGCAGAAAGGCCGATTCAATCTGCCTCCTAAAACACAGCTCCGTAACTGGGCCACAGGGCTTGGAAAAACTCACTCTTCAGGTTCGAGGAGAACGCACATTCCTTAAAAGCAATGTCCATGGGGGAAGACTTATTCTGCCCCATAGAGAGGCTGGTCCTTGCCAGCTTATCACGAGGCTGAACTGGCAGGGACTGGATGCCAGGGGTGCATTCCTGCTCTATGTAAAGGATGCGTGCACACACAAATCCCTCTGATTTCCTCCAAACGCTGCACACTAGGATTTCAGATTAACAGATGAACCCCCCATGGGATGCAGGAAGATATCAAAACAGCCTAAAGACATGCACATGCAGGGCCTTACTCCAGAAATTCAGTGATGTATTTCCTACTGCATTTTGACCACATCCAGGGATTGGTGTAGAAGTTCAGTGTCGGTGCCATGACATGCTGTTGATTTTTACCTCCATCTTCTTTGCACTTATGATTGTCGTCATGTGGCATGTTAAATCTAAGGGAAAAACAGCAGTGAAAAGCAGAGTCAGTTAAGTGGCAAATGCCAAGTGTTTAGCACAGCAAGAGCAACAGTGAGAACTAAATGTAAGCAAACCCAAGAATTTTTCCTAGATATGCTACTGATATACAGATATTACAGAATAAAAGTATTAATATGCACATATTCATAAGTGTCAATGAGCATTGCTCAAAAATTGGGTTCCTAGCACTTGTCTGCAAAAAGCTTTGCAGGACCCCAGTAAGCTCCCCACACCATGACCGCATATATTATAGCCAGACAAGTCCTTGAGAGAGGCTGGAGTAAGATGCCATTTCAGCTGCAGTTTCCTTTCCAGCTGATGGTCACCATCCTGCAGGCAGGCTGGAGTTTGGCCCCACCTTCATAAAAATGGCAAGTTCTCTGGAATTGAGCCAAAGAGACAAGAGTTGATGTTGGGGGAACAAGTTTCTGAAGGAGATGGATGACTTGAGCCCATGGACCACCGCTGCCTGAAGTCCCTCATAGGCAGCACCCTACGTTGGCTGCCACAGGCCTTGGGCCACGCTGATCCCTCAATGTTGTTGCCTAAATAGGGTTGCACCGGGGATAGACTTGGCTCCTATACTTCATGCGGTAGGTTTACAAAATGCCATCAAGCATCAGTATCAGCAGAAACCCACGTGAAGTTTGCAGCACATGACATATTGAAGAATGCGGCAAATACGGTAAGGGAGACAGAACGGCTTAAAGTGCTTTGCTGTTTGAAGTGGAGAAGGGGAAATGACCCGGTGTGATCCTGCCTTCGAAGGCTGGGGAGTTTCTATCCCATTAAGATTGCCTCCAATGAGCCACCTTTTCGCTCTGCTCCCTGTAAAAGAGCAAAGAGGCATTTCCTGCGCGGGAGCGCCGCTAACCCCTCCGGCAGCTCTGGGGCAGCATTAGCGAAGGAATTAGCCACAGGTTAGGTGTGGGGAACGCCAAACCTTTGGGGACTTTCTGTCAGGAAATCTCATTTAAACAAATACTACTGTGGTTAAAAATAGACTGTGTCTCCACCATCTCTCCGGGAAGAAAAAGGGAGTTTAAAACAATGGGAGATCTGTTCCTGAGTACTCACCCATCCCGCACCTACAGACCTCCAATGCAAACCAGGCGTGAGGTGGTCTGGGACTGAACCAGCTGCCCAAGAGCTGTAGCTGGGGGGTAAAGGACTAGGTGACCTAAGATGATTTTCCTCACTACCACTCTCAAACCAAGTCAAAATCAGTTAAAAGAAATTTCCGCTGAAGGAAGTGCATCTCCAACGACAGCATCTCTTCTGGGGATGTCCAGCAGCATGAGATTTTCCCTGGTCAAGCGGTTTGGAAGGTGGGTCAGGCTCACTTGTACAGAAGCCCTGGGTGAACTCCTGCCTTCACGCGCAGCTGCTGGGCTGCCTTCCACAGCACCACGCGTCGCGGTGGGACGAGCCGCGGCAGGCGGAGGACCTGCGCTCGGAGCAGGCTTCAGTCCCAAAGGCCAGGTGAGATGTGCCCATGCCCCTCGCCCTGCTCCTCCCCGAGGCACCCAGCACCTCCCAGCTTGGGCCAAAATCCTGGCTAGTCCCAGTGGCTTGGCCAGGACACCAGGGCTGCTGGGGCAGATCCTGCTGACATCCACACGTAGATGTGAGAAAAGGCAGTAATAGCAGACCTTTTTTTAGCTCTCCTCCCTTACTTAGGTGCTACTTGGGGGACCCTATCACTCATCCTCCCCAAAATGTGGGTCCTGCTGGTTTTGCTGCTCTCAGATAGGCTCCAGAGCACCCCACCACCTCCCAGAGTCACACCACAGCTTAATCTTCCTCAGTGGTGCATCTTATACCCAAGTATATTTATCTCCTCACAAATAATTATGCTCAGCAGGTACCAAGTCCCAGCCTGGTTGACAAGCCCTAGCTAGCATAGATCTTGGGCTATTTAAATGTAAATGTATTTACATAAAACATACACATGGCCAAGTTCATGTGCTATTGTGAAAGCAGTGCTCAGTCCGTTATCTTCACTAATGGAACAGCTCCTGTATGGGTCACAGACTGTGCCCAGCTCTGCCAGACCTAGGAGAGAACAAAGAGGTTTACCATAGAAAAAGAAATGTCGCCCACGGTTCAGCACAGGCAACTAACATTGTCACTACAAAAAAAGTTCTTAAAAGACAAAGAAAAGCTTTTCCTTACCCAGAGTATCACATTTGTCGTGCGCTCTACAAATATCCTGTCTGAAAGCAGAACAGACCTGACATATTAATTTTCAATGCAGCAGTGAGTTCAGGTACAAGCACAGTAACAACAACATCCAAAAGCAATTCTTGGTCCTCCAAGGGACCTTCTCACGCTGGTTTGCCACATCGTCTAGTCAGAGTCTGTACCAACTCCCTACCATAGCCAGAGTTTTTCATCTTACGTTGAACCCATGGGCAGACTTTGGACAGTCCTGAACCTCTCAAAGTCATCTACAGCTATGGTGGACCCATCATCCCAGTTCTGTTCACAATGACGCGGCTTCCACAATTGAAAACGTCATTACATCTGCAGCAAAACCCAAACATTTCCCATAGCTGGATATATCCCACGCTCACAGCCTCTGGCACACGACTGGCTACAGTCTTCATGAGAATATTCACCATACCTGGTAACAAGCACGGCTGTATCGTGTTGAAGGTGACTTCCTTCAGGGTGGTTCTGGGATTGCTGCCATTGGCAAAAGTTTTTTAACGTTGTCTGGGCATTGTAAGATATTGCAGGACCATCCTAAAAAGCAATGCACAGAAAGCAGGTATTTTAATTATTCATTGCAATGCTCACTACAAACGCCACTGGCAGACAGAAGGTGAAGAAAATCACTTTTGTTACCTGTTCATTATGTATCACGATCAATTTAACGATAACAATATTAATTAAATTTCCAATGCTTGGGTCTTTGTAGATAGAAGCCACCTGGTTAAAAAAAAGAAATATTCAGAATTATCGCTAACATTCAAGGACACCAAAAATTAAGACAACAAATTTTCCATTTCACAACTGTTTCTCTCCTGAGCTGCTCTGCTGCCCCACTCAGTGCTCTGATGCTACTTGGAGAGACCTCCTGCCAGAAGCACAATTTTAGAATGAAATAAACCTGCTGGTATCCCAGAAACACAACATTTCCTTTGCTTTAGCACACATTTCACCCAATTACAGGATCATTCCGCTCTGAGATACAATGATCACCAACCAAGACTGCTCAAAAGGAACTTATTCTCTCAAGTGCCTCATTTTGACATGCATGGTTTTAGACCACATGTTCACTGCACTTCTACCCTCGAATAGCATGAAAATCCCTCCAGTGACACAACTATGCTGGATACTTGCTTCCAGTCACCCTGCATCTACAGAGCTGCCTGTTTGGGGGCTGCACTACTGCATCCCAGTACCAGCAGCTACTAAAATGCTTGCCCTCAGCCTGGAAAGCCAACCCTAGCACTATGCTAAGGATCAAGGTGACCACAGGCTCTTTCTCCTTGCAACAGCAAGGCAAGTCAGGCAACCGCACAACCTACTAGCATCAGTCCCTTGGGAGGCACAGTCCCTGAAGTACCTTTTTAATTCAGCTGCTATTTCACACGGGCTTAAATAAAAAGAGTACAGCATGTGGACTAAAGGGCCAGTGATGTTTCTCGTGCTGCCTGGGGTTTGGAAAGCTGAAAGGGAGAGGTGTGGGAAGAGTTTGGAAACATGATGGGTCTGGGAAGGAAGAAGACTCCAACCAGTGTTCCCCAGCCAAGTTTTACCAAGCTTTACTCTAAAGCCAGCATTATCTCCATGCCTGGCCGAGGCAAAATAACGGTATTCTATATGAACACAGCAGAAAGGGTGCTCTGTGACCAGTAGAAAATGATCCATGGATGGATCTACTCCCCGCAGTTGAATACTCACTATTGACATCAACGTTAAGACATAGTGCTGTAGGTTGGCTCCATGGTAGGCGACCATCCTGCTGTCAGCCACCACCATCACTTCCACAAACCGAGGGTAGGAGAGAAACCGCTTTGTTCGTTTGTGGCTCTTCTTTTCACTGATGTTGCCAGTCCTGTTGCTATCTGCAGAAAACGAATTCACTTCCAGGCTGTGCTTCAACATCTCCATGTCAGACAATATGCTGCTTTCTGCCCACTGTCTTCTCCAGTGTTTCCGCTTATTCTTTTTGTGACTGTGTTCATGATCTATGATTAAAAAGCAGACAAAACCATAAAGTACATTCTGGAGCGAATAAAGTTAATACCATGTGCACGTTATGTCAAAGTACGTATTTACTTCAGCGAAGAGCTAGCAGGCTTGTTCCAAACAGCTAACCAAACCAGAAAAGCACTCTGTGGAAGCCCATCATGTAATCCAGCATCTAAGGCTTTTCTTAACTTTTAAAGTAATCTTGTGGAAGCCAATAGCACTTAAAGGCGGACATTCAGGCAGCAGAGCCATCTCCTTGCCCGTGCAGGAGGGATGGAGCCTGGGCTGCAGTTCAGTTTAACGTGGCGCAAGCCCAGCGATGGTAATTAGCCACCGCAGCGGCAGCGTGAGGATTCTGGGCACGTCCAAGGTGGCCAGGAAACCACAGGAAACAAAGGTCCAAATCCTGTATTTCTAACTCAGGCATGAAGGACGGCAGGATTTGGCCTTCATAGTGAAGCAATTATATATGATTTATTTCTGTCTCTAACAATAACATGGCTGGGCTTCAATTCCCCTCCTCCCTTTATTATTCTGTGCTACGGGAATGGAAAGGTCATCTAATAGCACAGCTGCCACTGGCTAAAGAATAGAATTCAGGAAGTTTCACATATACTGCTTTTGATATTCAATTAGGCCAAACATAAAAGCAGCCTGAAAATATACTCCATGCTGATACAAAGACGACAAAGTGAAGAGGGAGAACAGGCAAATAAAACATATGGAACATGTACAATTAAGATTTACCATCTGATTAGTATGTAATTATAGCATTATTTAAACGTAAGAGCAAAATCAGTCTTATTTGATGCCACTTAATTTTTAATCAGTCCGTCATAGGAAGTAGCTAATTGAATGTGATTCATCCATGAGAGACTGTTCGCTTCTGCATTTAATATAAAGCCAGATCCGAACTACTTATCTAAGACTCCAGGCTACGACCCTCATGCTCTTTGTAGCCTTGGTTTAATTTCGTCACGGTGGTGAAAAATATCACATTTCCTTATCTGACCCACTGAGTGGGTTAGAGGAAGCATAGTATTAGGGAACAAAGGAATATTCAATGCTCAAACAAGATTGAAACGATAGGAAACTTCCTAGCTATTTTTCCCCGTTTAGTTTCCTTTTAGGATATTTTGTAGTAATTTTAAAAAAAAATAAAAATAAAATACATTCTCTAATATCAAGGCAGGCAAAGGGGGCCGGCCAGTTTCTACCTATCTGAAAGATACTATCCTTTTGCCCTATGTGTGAATAGGCAAGAGAGTATTTAAGAATTAAATCCTGTTTACTCCGCACTACCTAAGTCCTATTCATTCCCGTTTCTTGGTATAGTCCAGACCACCTTAATACAGCAGAGAGTCCGCAGTTATTCGAGTAAGAATTTGAGAAAGCCAATGGCATTTGTAGTTATAATTGGATTGCCCTAGTTCCTCTGCACTAATCAATGCCCTTGCGTTGGCAAGGTTGTGCTCTCATGCTGGCAGAGTTTTGTGGGCAACCGTGACATTATCCCGACTCATTCAGTGCCAGTCAGCGCGGGAAGCCAATGTGCATACAAATAACTTAAAGGTGAGAAGACAACCAGACCGCGGAGAAAGTACCAACCTCAGCTCTTTCCTCCTCTCTGCGCCCTCAGCCAGGCACTTAACTTTCCCTTTTAAATAACTAACTTCCAAAAGAAGCGGGCGCTCAAGGAAAAATGCGTTAAGGATGGGGAGATGCCCAACGGGGCTCGAGCGAGGCGGAGGGCAAGGCTGTGGTGCGATAGCAGAGCCCCGCACCATCCACCGCCTCGGCTTCACAGAGCCCCAGATAGGACCATGGGGCTCAGGGGTCTTCTCCGGCCAGCCTGGCAGGGGGAGGTTAGACAGCAAAAGAAGAGGGAAATGCAAAGGAGTCTTTGAAGAGACGCCCGTTATACAGGAGATGTCATCATCCCTTCAAAAAACAACATGTTTTCTTCCAGGTGTAAAGTCACTCCAACGCTTACAGCATGCTGTTTGAACAAGTCATGTATATACGTTTGCCAGCCTGGTTACTGTAAAACCAAGCACAAGCAAGTGGGGATACATTGCATGTAAAGCCACTCCTGGACTTTGAGAGTAGTGAACTGTTATCTTCACCCATCTTTCTTGCATATAACTACACTCGGAGATGGTGCACATTCAACTGTAAAAAATTAAACACTAATGGCAGTGCACTGGTCTCAACCCATCCATAAAAGCCCCACCAGCGTTAATGGGAGCTGCACACAGGCACTGCCAGTACTCCACATGCCTGATGCTGGTGATAACTCGCTCCCTTACAACGGCTACAAGAGAGATGCTTTTATTGAATGGTGCAGCATGCTCCCATTTAACCAAGCAGAAGTGAAAATCTCTCACATTACACAAGAAAACTGCAATTTTACAGTGACAGTTTCCTACTGCTGCATACAGCACCAAAAAAGGGTGTGATATTTTTCCACCTGGCTTTGCTTTTTTTCCCTATTGTGTTAATACGTTAACAGAAATCAGGAAGGAAAATGGTTTCCTTGGCAAGTTCTCAATCTCTGCAAATGACCTGAAAAACATCTACCTACACATGGCAGTAATTGGATGGGTATAAGCAACAAAACATCTTCTTTAATTTGCAGAAAAAACGAAACCCCAATGAGTAGACAAACGCTTTAAAACCACGTAAACTACAGATCAATAATTCAATTATTAGGCAAACCTATGCACAGATTCAACAGTTAATATTCATTTAAGAGGTGGCTAAAAGGCTGATGGAATTACATCCATTCTACTGCTTGCTTTACTAAGGCAGTCTATGGCGTTTGCACCGTCTTTAGACAGACAGAGAGGTATATGTTAATTTTTTTTCTGCTTGGTTTCTTCTTTGTTATGTGGGACTCAAAAAGGAGACTCTGTGACAGAGATATTCCTTCCTGATGGCATTTGCCCACCCACGCCATTTATTTTTGCTTGTGCAAGAAGCCTCAGCCCAGAGCCCACTGAGCTGATTTATGGATGATTCCTGCTGATTAATGGACTTGGGATCTATCCCAGAGGAGAGGGCAGGGGAGACTCAGGCCCTATGTGACTACTTTGCCTGCATGAAAGGGTAACAGGGCAGAGCCAGGGACTGCTTTTGAAATAGTAGCTATTGTTATGCTAAACCCCAAAATTAAAAGAAAGACTGATCGCTTATCCCAACAGTTCTAATCCTTTCCATTTCTACATTAACTTGTCCTTGGAATAGAAAGCAATTTGCACAATTAAATAAGACATGTGACAATGCAAGCAACTCCAGTTCAGCTCCAAGTTCAGGAAAGCTGCACATAGCAGGAGCTAAAAAAACCAGAAAGAAATAAAAAAGAGAAAGCAGGGCAGGAATCTATTTCTTAAGCTTAATAACATTAACAATCTCTCCCTGCTAGAAATGGAGCATTGTCCTTTCAAACCAACTTACTATCCTACGTTTTCTTATGTGTGACCTAGGATTTTTAATGCAAAGTTTGCTGCTCAGGGTTGGCCCATAACACTTCTAGACCTGCTCTGATCCGACTGCACAGATGATAAAACTATGTTTTGGAAGTTATTTATTTATTGCACACCTCCACAACGCAGATGAAAATGCAACTGAGCTCCCTCCAGGCAGTCAGTTGCGTGGGACCTGCCTCCTTCAACTCCAGCAGGAGCCACAGCAGCAAACCCTGCCCAAATGGCTTGGTACAAGCTCCGGCTACAGTCGGCTGACCCGGATTTGCTGCCTGTAGCTGGTACAGCAGTGGCCACTGGAGTGGTTGCCATCACTTTAAAAAGAAGGGCAAGAAGCAAAATGGGGTTTCTTCATGCAAGAGGTCAGACTGGCTGAAATCAAACCACATTTTTTGGCTCTTCTTGCCAGGAAATGGGGTGGAAACTGGTTCCTCTTTAGGATGCAAAAAAAGTCCTAAGCTTGACCAAAGGATTTTTCTAGCCCTGGGTCTGTTTTAATTCTATATTGATATGTTTTATATCTTTATCTATCTTTTGATATATCTACAGATATATCTCAGGTGAATTTGCATGAGGGCAAATTCTGACCTCTTACTGTGGGTGTGCAGCCAGGCATGGTAACGTAATGGGGGAGTAGCAACAGCCTTGCTCTGGGCCACACTGAGACGACCAGTCCTCTGAGCAGGACCGATCCTGCCTTCCCTCTGGATAGCTCCTTGACTGTGCATCAGAGCTGCTGCTATAGCTAGAATGGGAAAATTGTCTTTATTGATAGAGCTGAGATCAATGACCTACATGAGAAGGGAAATGAAGGATCTGGGCCAGCCAGGATCCAAAGAGAAAGGTATTCTGCACTAAGGGTAAAAATGAAAGTTAGCTCGCTTTATCTAATCTCCAAAATGGAAAGCGTTCAAATGCAAATCAATCTGAACCCACTTAACAGAGAGATCAAGTGCAGTTTCAACCTTTATTGGCAAGAGCTGGACAGAACTGCATAGATCAAACTTTCATGGCTGGAACTACTGAAAATGAAGTAAAATATCAGACCTTTCACAGGTGCCACTATTAGAGCAACATGAAGGAGGGAACCTTTAATTTTCCACATGTTCATACTTCCCTTTGAATTAGGAAACAATCTGAGCTCAGTAGAGTTCCCTCCCAAACTGTTCCAGGAGAATCAAAATATTGGGCTTCTACAAAAAAGTTTTCTGTGCTATTCAGAGAAATGCTTGCATGGATGGCTCATAAGCCCTCATGACCCAGGCACACCTGCTCATTAACTTTCTTGCCTTCCTCCACTTTGAATTTTGCACATACACTTTACTAAGTAGCTTCCTAGATGTCCAACTGGAGCAATGTTCAGATCTTCAGAAAGGTCCATGTCCAGGAGTGCCTGTTGCTGAAGTCAGCTGAAACACAGAGCCTGGGATTTGCATTTGTGATACGTGAAAGTACTCTAAGGCCAGCAAGCAACGTTATAGAGCCATGACCAGTTTAGACTGGCATGAAGACCAAAATCAGTAGTCCCACTGCAGCCTGTGCACCAGAGCAAGCAACGTGGTGGTTTTGGCTATGGAGACTCCATCCTTGGAGGTGCCAAAGCTCAAGGTGATGCTGAGCCCACCTATGTCTTTTGGGGTGATCCTGCCTTTCTTCCTGCTGCTTGAACCAGAGTGCTCGAGAACCACGGACTTGCAGTTAGCACCAATCAACGTCCCTTAGTAAGACAATGTTCTCTGCTTTTCTACCGTGCAAACACCGAAGACCACACGTACTCTAGATGTTTCCTTTCCTGATGATGTATGTGAGAATGCATTCCAGCTTTAAAGATTTTTTTTTTTCTGCCTAAGGTAAAAAGTTTATGTGAAAGCTATCAATTTTGCACAGTAGACAGAAACTAGATTAATGAACAACACAATAAATTGCCTCTTTAGGAAAGCAGATAGTAATATGTGAGCTGAACATGTGGCGAAAAATGATTCAAAATCGTCTTACAGACAAAATAACTAAATAACCGCATCTCAACTGCAAGGCACAAAAGCACCACCGAATTGATACAAAATTCATTTAAGGTGTGGCTGACAAAGTTACAGCATTGAAAAATCAGTGATACCAGTTCCATAAGCCACTAGTTCAGGAAGAAAAATAAAGTAGCTCTGCAGAAGGACAAAAAAAACCCCAAAACCAACCATGGCAAAATACCCTTGAAAACCATCCTGACCCTGCAAGGGTCTGGGGACTTTGCTAAAGCACATCCCAGTGTTTCACCTATGAGCGGATGCACATCTGAGCCAGGTCGTGGGTCAAACCAGTCCCGATATACCACAGGCATGCTGACATACACCGGTGGCATTTTGGCACATCAGGAAAACAGCCAGGGCTGCTGCCTTCTGCGCTACCTGGGCTAATTGAACTGATTTGCCTGAAGAGCTCCGGAGGTTGAATTTGCTGAACCCAACTTCTGCCTTGGAAGTCGCCTGAGCACCCAAACTCCCGTGGTTGTTTGCTTGCTCTTAATGCAACTTTCAGCGCGTAACAGTCGCAAGTACGCCAACACGTTATCTGTGCTCTTATCTGGCGATATCTATGAGGTACCACAGGAACAACACTGAGATCACCACATCTTTGTACTGACACTCAGTAAAAGATGAGAAAAAAATATCCTATTGGAAAGAAAAAGACTTTGTCTAGCAGTTGGCCACAGGGATGCTGGCAATGACAATATACGCACATGGGAAGAGAAGTCACAGAATAGTCAGCCTGTTTATTTTCAGTAGTATATGCCATGGCGTACAGATAAAGAGCACCAAAGCGATACCTCCCTGCTTCTCCCACCTGCCCTGTACTTCAGCAGACGTCCACTGCAAGTACATCCATTTTGATTTCAGGAGAACAGTTTAACTCTGTTCATTTCCCACGTCTAAGTTGCAAAAGAGTAACCAATCGCTATTCATTTGTTTAGACACAATTTTGATCTTCCACCATTAGGGAATTAAACTTTCTTGCCAGATGAATGCTTGATACGTTTTCAATGCTAACAGCAACAACAACAACAACATGCACATATCTTGCTTATAACTCACATTGAGAAATTTTCACTCAAAACTGCAATTATGGGATCTGTATCATTGGCTGTGATCAACTTTTTTAAACTGAAGTCAGTCTAGTACCTTCATAGAAACACAGAATGTTTTGGGTTGGAAGGGACCCCTAGAGGTCATCTAGTCCAACCCCCCTGCAGGGAGCAGGGACACCGTTAACTAGATCAGGTTGCTCAGAGCCCTGTCCAACCTGGTCCTGAATGTTTCCAGGGATGGGGCCTCCACTACCTCTCTGGGCAACCCGTTCCCGTGTTTCACCACCCTCATTGTAAAGAATTTCTTCCTTATATCTAGTCTAAACCTACCCTGGTTTAGTTTGAAACCATTCCCCCTTGTCCTGACACAGCTGGCCCTACTAAA
>BOSO01020232.1:11385-69109 GCA_018403395.1 Gorsachius goisagi | reverse complement strand
CTTGGTCTGATTTTTTTTTTTTTTTAAATTGCTTTGTGTCCAGGACCTCATCTGTAGCATTTCATGTAGTTATTCTGTGCCCCTTTCTCTTAGCCATTTAACTTTTAAAACTTGTAGCATATCTTGTACTGCCAAGACATTTTGAGTTTGCCATCCCAGTTGGTGGCTATACATGGTAATAAGTGCAATTTTTCACTTTCTGGATTCTTTATTAGCAAATGAAAAGGAAAATTTTCACTCATGAGCTTGTTGACTAAACAGAGACAAACCTCAGTGAACAGTGTTAGAAAAACGTGAGAATACCTTCTTAGGAATAAAAAATTGCCTAGAATTGACTTACATTAGAAACCTTAGAGCCTAACAAAAATGATTAGGAGGGACGGTAAGGGAGAAATCTAAACAGTCAATATACATGCATTACCTTTATCCTCCAAAGAAGGAGGCTTGAAGTACAAAATATGTTCTTAACCAATGTAATCTGGAAGGCTTAGACATTTCATGGTGTGGGTTCAAGGCTTATAAAGTATGGTCAACACCCGATGAGGAGTTCTAGTATTATTATTATTAAGAATGATAGTCCTAACTTTGTGTGAATTACTTAATTTTAATAAATAAAACCCAGTAAAAATACTTTGCTCAATTTAGAGTTTTAGTTTAAATTTTTCCCCAAATAAATGGATTATAATTTAATTGAATTTAAACTTTATTTGAAATTGCCAATCATAAGATAATTTCTGTAACCTAGTGGAATGTTTCGTTCAGATTTTTCTGTATTTATATTGGCTTTTTGTTCCTTGTGTCTGTTTTGTGATAAATCCCGTAAGCCTTATGGAATTGTACCTGTTTGTGGACACAAGGAAGAATACACAGTGTCAATGCCATCCGTGTTTTTTTGTGTAAACCAGCTTACTCATTTCCTGAGAAAATCAAGATTAGGGTATTACATTGATTATCTGATTATTTCACTATCTAATAAGGATTATATTTTTTTATATATATATACACACACACACACCCCTTTGGGTTAATTTCCTAACTGCAACCTGAAGTTGCAGTTCACAGTTTATGTGAAAATCAACATTTTATTCTTACATTGACATCCTCATGGTAACACAAGTTGTGTTTTTTAACAGCTGGGGATGTAAAGGCTACTGCTTTTGAAGGGAGATATGAGTAAACGAAATGCTTTTCTTCGGCTTAAAAATTGAGATTGTAGTCTCATGATTTTTAATGCCTGCTTTGAACTTCACTCTGACTTTGAAATGTGTTGACAGCAGTTGGAAGTATCTTGACTAATGATTTATTCTTTGACTTTCCACTTCTCTTGGACCGGATGACTTGCACGTCCTAGAGAAAACAAGATACGCTCAGTGTGATCAAGCTTGTGATCTATGGGTTGTATCACCAGCCAGGGGAATATTTTCCCCTTCCCTTTACTGGGGATAGAAAGGAGCAGCTGTCTGGCAGTGCATGAAGCACTGCTTCGTGTTGGCAGCCAGATATTTCTAGGGTACAGTTCTAGGGTGGGTTTTGTTTGTTTCTTTTTTTTTTAATATGTGAGGTTGTGGCGCAGTTCTTCCTTTGGATGTATTGAGGCATAGCACTTGGTCACCTTAGTGGACTGAAGAGAAGAGATCTCTTGTGTTCCTGTAGTTGAAGGCTTGGGTCATCTTACAGTATAGAGTTTTCCTCTTGAAAGCCAGCCAGGCACATCCTCTAGTATTTCTGTGTCTTTTTCCACCTTTCTAGTCTAGTCAGCCCCTGCCCCAGGGCAAGGCGGGGAAAGGCATGAGTTCAGAATATAGGGAAACGAGAAGCAGAATCTCTGCAGATCACCCTGCTGTGCCCTCAAACCAACTTCTTCTGATCTCTGCAATAGCAGAATGCAGACAAAAGAGTGAGGGAAGCCAGCACAATTTTTCCAAGTACAATAATCATTGAAGCAACTCCTGCTCAGCTCTTGAATAAGTCAAAGCAGCTCAGCATTTTGATATTGGATAAACTAGAGCCCTTGGCTCTGATGTTTGTCTCCATTTGCTTTTACTTAGGTGAAACATGGCATATGTTCCAAGAAACAGGTGAAGCAGACAGCTGCGAGGAAAAAACCTTGCTACAAACTTGGTATCAGTATTTCTGCAAAGGTGCTTTTATTCCGGTTGTTCCAGGAGCAGCTTTAGTCTGTTATTTGAAGCAAGGGACCTTACTCCTGTGATGACTCTGTCAGCTCATTGACTGCTGCCCACAAAGTCCCACTTGTTGTCCTCTCAGGCCAGGCCATTTGGACCTTTGCTCCCACCCATGGAAGTACAACTGAATCAGCTTTGCTACTCATTTTTGGTTGGCATCACGTTAATGCAGCATCGAGAGTATGTGCCTTTCCTCTCAGGTTCGGCAGGGGAGGGATTTGTCTCGCCAGTTTTCTCAAGCCTCTTCACTCCTTGCGTTGGCTGTCTTTCAGCAAGTTAAAGTGATGTGACGGACGCACGCTCACAGGTTGCCATTAATATCCTTTCTCACAAGTATGGCATGCTGCAGTCCTCGCTTTTGCCACTGTTTTCTCTCTATATTTTTTCAGTTTTGCACCAGTAGACCCTCTGTTGGACTTTCCGCAATGTGATTTGACTTGGCCGCCTTTTGTGCCCTACCTGCTTGTTGGTACTTTTATCAGTGAAGCAGAGAAAATGCTGTCAGGTTGAATGCGCCGCTAAATGACAACGAGGCAATTGAAAGGTAGTTAAAAAGTCTATTTTACTAGAAAAGTAACTCCTTTTCCAAAAGGTTTTGTAAAACCAATATAATTGGACACTTCAAGAAAAAGATTGGACTATGCCAACTTTCTGGCTGGCTGCAGACAGTTTAGGATATGTTTTGAGTTTGGGCTTACAGACTTCTCTTATTTCCAGAGATTTGTCTTTGTTTTTTGTAAGAACCTGCCTCCACCTTTTCATTTTTCTTTTTACTGCCCAAGTTCTTTAACTTCAGCTATTTCTTAATGCCGTTTTGGGAATCTGTTTGACCTTCCTCTTGCATTTTTCATTCAACATGGCTGCCTAAAGAAATATTTCATGAGTTTTATTTTTCCTGGGAACACCTCTAATACTTGACCTCTAAGTATGTGGACTTTGCAACAGAAAGAATTGTGCCCCAGTGACGCTTCCTTTCCCTCCAAATTACCTTCTTTATCACTAACATTTTCACAATTAGAAACAAAGTGATCCTCCTGTTTTACTTCCAGTTGTTCCAGGAGCAGCTTTAGCCTATTCTTTGAATAATATAAAAGGTTAAAGAATTGATTGAGAGAGCACAGGTTGGCTTTTTATTCAGACCAAGCTAAGTGGCTGTTTCAAGGAGGTCACCAAGCAACTTTTTGGAGTTGCAGGTAGATAAGAATGGTTTAATTCATCTTTTGTTTTTACCAAATTTTGTTGTCCTTTATGTAAAAACAAAACAACCCCCCAAAATAGGAATTTAATGGTATGTCAGTGCTTCCAGGCTGGAACAAAGAATTTGTTAAAAATGTGTAATGAAAGGAGGAAGTTATTCTTGCTTTGAAGCTGAACGTTTTGTACAGCTGCTATTACTTATATTAAAAAAAAAAAAGAGGGCGGGGAAGGAGGGGGGAAGCGTGTGCCAAACAGTACATGGTACGTGCAAACTATCACCTTAAGAAGGTGACTCTGTCCCCTAAGACATTTGCACCGTTAGGACTCCCGATAATTAAGACGAACTATATTTCAGCAAGAAGGCAGCCTTCTGGCCAACTGACTAAGCAGGTGCCAAGTGGAAGCAAATGAAACCAAGTTGAGCTCTCGGGCAATTAACAGAAATTAATGGACCAGGTACCTACAGTCTGTTTCCTGCAGGTGTCAGTTCGGTGTCCTTGTGCTTCCTGCACTTCCATCTTTGCAAACTTTCAGGGCTTTGGCACCTGAGGTTTCCTCGTTGAAATTTGCTGGGATTTATCACCTGTTTAGCAGAGCTCATGGGACTTCTGTGGGGGATTAAAATTTTCACAGAGTTTTGGAATTTTAAGCAATTGAGAGGCAATCATAGAAGCGATCCTGTAACGGCAAGAATCCTGTTTGACACGCAGCTTTGGGGTACAGAGGAGACCTTCCAGAGGGACTTGTACTCAGTAAGAGCTGAAGCCTGTCAGTCGCCGTTTGGTCTGGTTTCAGCCTGGTTTCTGAAAGATGCATCTCCATACTGCCATAATTAATGAAGCTTCCTAATCTGTGCAGACATTTTCTGTATGTTCTCTTTTTGACTGATTCTGTGCCTCATGAGCAGGTTCATACACAGATTATTTATTTATTGGTTGGACTCTTCCCAAAATATATATGTAGGCATGGGCAAGGGCTGTGTATGTGCATCAGTGTCTGATGTTAGAGCAGATGCACCAGAAGGCATGATCCTACTTTTTTTTTCCCTCTTCCGCTCCCAGCGACATGGCTATTCCTGCTGCTTTTCCACCAGAACCCTACTTGTCTCCCTGTGCAATGAGCTGACTGAGGAGCTAAACTAACAAAATCCAGACACTGTAGAAAGAAGGGGGTATTTTTATGTCAGGATGGTTTTCTAACAGTAGAACCGCTGGACTGGAAAAGATGGAAAGGCCAGGGAAGAGGTGATAGTTCACTCCCCATGACGATGTGGTCATTTGAGGTTGGCTTAGCTATAATGTGAAACCACATCCTCAGTCTGCTTTGCAAGCGGATTACACTACACTGCAAAAATCTTTGTGCCTACAGGGAAATGTGGTGTAGAATGGTTCCTGAGATAAACACCGTTGTCTTGGTTGGGTTTTTTTCCTGTAGCAGCTTCATTGTATGAATATGCCTTAGAGGAGTTGATACAACAGAAGGGGACTGACAGGAGATACCAGTATGTTCCCTCAAGCCCACATTATCTTGTCATAGTAGAGGAGATAACCAGATACCAGAATGATGGGCCTTAATGTAATAGCCCTGAATAGAAAAACCCACAGTAACCCTCATCTTTGGATTGTTAAGAAAATTAACAGTTGGACTTGGTATGGAAGAGAGGGAATCTACAAAAAAAAAGAGGGGGGGAAAAAAAAAAAAGGAAAGAAAGGTTGAGGAAAGTAAAATCTCTCTCTTAAACTGAATGCCCAATTCCATTCAAGTTCAGAGTGATAATCAGCAAATTTAAATACATAAATACAGCACTTGGAGTGGCTTTTTCACAACAACCTAATGAAATTAGCTAGTGTGATGTGTATAGGTAAAATTAAAGTGTGGGAAAGCAAACAGATATGTGTAGTTGTTGTAGCAGTAGTAAGCTATGAATGACAAGATAGACAGCTATGCACACATCACTGCACTGCTATAAAGTGTATTTGAAATTTGCATCCACACTAGACCCTTAAAAAGAAAAAAAAAGCGGGGAAAAATGTATTCTTTTCGATTGTTTTGAGTCTAAATTAAAAATATTCCTCTGCTGCAGAAAAAGTGATGGGTTGTGATAGTAGAAGTAATTCTAGTTGCTCAAAAAGACATTTAGAAGGAGAGAGGCAACCAGAGAGCACTCTTAAGGTGTTCATAATTCACAGAAGAAGAGAGGAGGCAATATAAAGTCAAAAGTATTTTATTGAAGAGCAAAGGATTATGAACCTGGATGAGGTAAGGGTCAGGCTAAAGACACTTAGGTAGAATTATGAGTGTTTCTTTTTTACAGTCAGTTAATATATGGTGTAAATAGCATAGGGTATGAACAGAAACACTTTATTAAATAACTTGAGAAAAAATAGACAACATATCAAAGAGGAAAATATCTGGGTCGCTTTAGTGTTTTCAAAGGGCACTTTGAGATTCAGCAACGTTACTGGCCCCCTTCCATTACCCATTTTTTCTTTCATGTGTTGCAGAGAAAGAAATAATAAATAATTCAGGCCAAGCAAAGTATAAACACCACAGGGTTAGAATACCTACCAGTGGGGGAACTGTTTATACTGACTGTGAAACAAAGGCAGACAGCAGGGCAAAACATTTTGCCTTGGCAGGAGAGGCTGTGTAGTCAAGTGGTAATTTTATCTTCTTTTAAGGTATTTAGGAATTGTAAGCCCCAGTAACACTCATGGATTGGCCTGCACTGAGAGGAAGAGTTAAAGGAGTTCAAACAAGCTATTCTACTTGCTGACTTTGTTTACCTCCACTGTTTATTTTTCCCCACCCATTAAAGGGAGAAAGTTTTGCATAAGCTATTATGTACATGGGGTGACTTTGTGCAGGTACAACATAATTACACTGCTCTTACTGCATCTGTATTATGTTAACCATTCAGGGATGTGTATCAACAGAAAATTAATCTCTTTTTTCAGTTGATTAGCTTATACTACTTTATCTCTGCAAAGTAGCTTTTCTTTTAAAACCAAGAGCTTTCCATTTATGTATCAGAAAAAAATAAACTTGATCATTTATGATAAAACAGAAAGGAAATGCAGCCATGCACCATTCACACCCTAAAAGAAGAGGTGAGTTGGAGCATTTATATGCAGAGAGCACTCACCTAGAATAGATTGGAGCCCGTGTTCGTGACTCTTTGTCCAACATTCAATCGGTAACTTGACCACTGCTGATTTTTCCTCTGGAGAACATGATAGCAACTTTAAAAAACACTGCTACTAGGCAAAAAGTCTACTTAGTTTAGTATATAAGCCTAGGGGAAGGTGCAGGAGTGGGAGAGGCACACAGTGATACGCTCCCTTCATAAGTCATCGTAGCATCTATCACTCTACAGGTTACAATTTGTCAAGCGAGAAACTATGTCAACATGTTTGTGTGGAATATCTTTGATGACCCTTCTATGAATTTATCAAATTGTTTTTGAACTTGTGTTTTTGCCCATCATCCTGTAGCAATGGGTTCCCACAGTTAACTTGAGTTGGAGAAGAAAGTACTTCCCTCTGAAGCTGCAGGCTACTTTTTTTTTTTTTTAAATTGTTATGCAGCATCATTTTTTCACTGCAAGAAATAGCAGAAGTCATTTCATATAAATCCTTTTCATGCCACTCATCATTTCATAAACATCTAGAATGTGTTCCTTCAATCACTGTTCTTTCATGTTGAGTAATCCAGGCTTATTTAATATTTCCACATATGGCAGTTATCCTACATCTCTGATAACTTCTCTTTGGCCTTTTCTGTGTCTTGTCTTCTAGCCCATCCAGCTGGAGATAGGAAGACCAGATCTATATCTTTTCTTTTAGATGTGAGAACATTACGAGTTTACACGGTAGCACAAGATACTATGCTTTCTTTTGTGTTCTGATATCTTATCTGCCTTTTTGTCAGACTTGAGGTGATAGTGGTCATGGAATTCCCCACAGAGATATTATTCCTGTCTGATTATATTGATTTACAGTCCATAAGGGATTCCCCGCTCACATGCACTGCATTGTATTTATCAGCTTTGACTTCATTTGCCATTTTATTTCTTAATTATTTAGTATCTTAAGGAATATGAGATAAGCTGGATGCATCTATTCACAAAATACTACCACCGCAGACAGAAATATTGCTGCACTAATTGGAGCCACAACAAAAAAACACGTGTTCTTCCTGACCCTTCTAGGTAGACGTATGACTTAATGAATATGTTGCAGAAAACGATTCAACTCAAAACAGGGGATGTAGAGACTCCTCTGAGGGTCCCTGAGCCTGTATGTTAAGGCACTGTCCTGGGAAATGGGAAGTCTCTGCTCAGATCCTTGCTCTAGTTCAGTCAGTCAAGAGGAATGGATGTGGAATGTCCTTACGCTGGGAGACTGAATAAGCCACTCCTCCATAGACACAGTCCTGAACTACCCTCTGAAAGCCCCATGTTGTTATCTACTGCCCACATGCAACTAGGCTGAAAAGTCAAAACATGTTGGTTTAGAAATGCTAATGTAAATGTTTTATATTTAAGCTATTTGCTGAATTTGGATTAATTACTCAGGGTTTTTTATCTTAATCCTCTCAACTTTTATTGAGTGTTTTGCTCCACACATCTCCCCACCCTCTCCCCCCCCTCAAACCCAACCCCATCCTCAGCCTATCTAGCCCATTTCATTCCCGAGGAGGAGGAAGATTTTTGTATGTGGAGTTATTCTGTTTTCAATTTCTAAGCCTCTGTGCTTAGGAAGTTATAAAATATGTGTGTGTGAGATTGGTTTGTGGTGCCTCTATATTCTTGGCTGTAACCAAAGTTAACTATAAAAAAGGTTTCCTGCACTTGTGTGGCCCTGAGAAAGGAATTATTTGAGGACTGGAGAAAAAAGCAAGAATTGGCTTTGTGCTCAGGGTCTCCTAGCCCCTGAATGTTCACTGGCTGGATGTGGGTACAAAACAGAAGGGTTTGCACCCAGAGAAAGCTGCCTCAGAAGCTGTGCCAGCGTGTCGGTGGGGAGGGCTGAGAGATACACATCTAGCTGATCGCTGACTGCTCACTTCAGTGGCCAAACCATTTAACTTCTTAAAGTAAAACTCAAGGGAATTTTGGAACGCAAAGCCATTTTAAATAAAAAGGGGAAGGTTTAGGGGATGGTTTTTTGTTTTGTTTTTTTAAAATGTCATAGTGCTGTGTTGTGGCTTATTATGCTTAGAAAAAAGTTACATGCACCTATTCTGAATGTTTCTCTAAACCCAGCTTGCCTTTCCCATTACAGGGTGGAGAGGAGGGTGAATAACAGGCAGAAGCTTTCTTGAAAGCAGGCAAGATAAGTATTTGGAGCCAGAGGCAGAAGCCAAAATAGAGTTCAGTGGGGCAACTTCACCAGTCCTCTGAGTTGACAGAACTGCCTTTTTTTTTTTTTCCTGAAACCACATTTATCAGAAGGGTAGAAAGTCCCACGAGAGAGGTTTCCTGGTGCTTGCAGTTATTTAAAAATAAACAAACAAACAAAAAATCCTTCAAGGAAGTTTGAGGCAAGACTTTGGGATCCGGCAGGAAGAGTCACGGCTTTGTCTTTGTGAAAAACAGTATTTAAAATTCCTGAACAAAGTGCTATTAGCTTTGTGTACTGGGGCCACCAGAGCTTGCTGATAAAATTACACAACAACCTTCCCCCATGTTTATAGGCTTTTTTTACCAATACTTATGTAAAATGTAAGGGCTTCTTTAAGTTACTGTACCTATTTGTTTAACTGCTAATACAGTGACATTGGATTTATTTTTTGTCTCCAAGTACTATTGTAATGTGCTCTTAGCAGCTTGGTTCAACATGCAGAACCAGCAAACACAGCCTTAGACAAAATGCCCGTATGCACAGGCAATCTGAATTTAATAAATAACGTAGTTTACTTGTGCAATCTTTGAAGGTAACAGTCCCCATAATGGTGTATATTATTATAAACTATATTATTAGCAGTGGATCTTGTATTTGGAGAGGAAAGCTGTACTGTCCAATTTCTGCACTAGTAATTTCTTCTCATTATTTCTGTAGTGTTGTTGATTTTGTTTGCCTTTCTTATGTGAATACACAGGGCTAGTTACTGCACTTTCAGTGTGCTAGCTCAGCCTGAAGAGATGTTGATTAGCAGCATATTCAAGAATTAAAACATGCAGTAGTAGAATAAGAAGCTGTACATTCTCAGGTTTGCTCACCAAAATATGATAACTTAGTGGTTAAAATAGGGTAGACAAAAAAAAAAATCTTTTTTCTTTTAATTTGACTGTTCTAGGAGTGTATTTTATTTCAGATATTAAAGCTGTGATGAGCTGGGAATCAGCTCAGTTGCCTAAATTAGGGCAGTGTATAAAAATTACCATTTGTCCTGCCCCATATTTGATATCTCTGTCTTCAGTTCAGCCATTCAATACCAAAATTCCTGAATTTAAATAGAGAGAAATTAACAGAATACAGGAGCACAACAAGGGATGATCACAACTGTTCAAACCAAGCATCTAGCTAAATCAGGATTCTTAAACAGTGGCCAGAGGAGGACTTCTCAGAAAGAGAAAGATCTTAATAAGCATTCCTGACATTTCCCCTGATACCCTCTAAGCATCTGATTCCTTTCAGCAATGGTGCTGAACCTGGTGGGTGGTTGATTAGTAAGGGGTAACCTTCATTTGCCCACAGCACCATTTGGCAGGGAGACTGCTACCTTTTTTGGCATGAAGACCCCTTAATTTCTTCTTTATTTTTGAGCCTGCCTTCTGCTAGCTTCACTTGATGACCTATATTTGCTGTATTGGAAAAGGCAAAGATTAATTGAATCCTAACATCTCTCTGGTGTGTGATTTTTTTTTTTTTTTTTGTAGAGCTCTGTCACAATATTACCCCTAGATCATCTCTTTTCCAACATGAAGATCCCCACTCTACTCAGATGTTTCTTGTATTGGGGGTGTTCCATGATTTCAGTCACTGATGCTGCCCTTTACTGAAACCTAATCATAAGTAGGCAGATGCCTTGACATAAACGGGCAGATCCGGAGGGTTGTTCAGGATGGTACTCTTTAGGTGATGAGCACAGTATTTAACCAACAGTGCTGTTCCGTCCTCCCAACCCAGTGGAAGTGCAGTTAAGCTTCCCCAGTGCACCACCGTCATATTGTCCATTTGTTCTGAGGGAACGTTTCTACAAACTCAAGTGCAAGAGCTTCTGCCTCTCGGATGAACGGTATAGATACGATATGCAACCTATATCTTAAGGTACGGTTAACTCTTAATTGCTAACGAGTGGACATTGAGCACTGTGGGTTAGTTGTGCTGTAGATCTACAGATGCTTGAGCTGGCTTTTATTGATTGTCCAGTTGGGTAACGATTGAATGGGTCTGTTTCTTGTGAGACCAGAAAGACGATAATCAGTGACTCTCTAGTCAGGTTTTTCCCAGTGTAAGCAGTTACACTAATCATATAAATATTACTGCAGAAAAGCAAATGTTTGTGTCAGTAGAAATGAGATGCAAAATTTAGACTGTTACTGTACTCAGGCAGTTGCTCTTCCAGAGTAAATGGTAGGGTTTTTTGTCATAGTTATACTTTGAGTCTTTTTTGCAACAAAACAAAGATAATAGGATATTACCAACTTAAAACAAGGTTCTGTGAACTGTTCCTGAGAACATATTTTTATAATCCAAATCTCCTAACACACATACCCGTTTTTAAGCTGTCTACGCTTTTATGTCCTGTAGGGAATTTGGGATTCAGTGCACTGGGTGTCAATTTAATTACAAGGACACTCTCTTCATAGCAATGCTATCATACTGGACAATATACGTGTTTTCAAACTCTTAACAGAACAGCCCCACCTGAAAAGTAGATAATCAAAATATCCCAATAAAACCAGTCCAAATACTTTTTAGGTCAAAAAGTTACCCTATTTTCTGTTAAAAACAAATATTCTCATTCCCCATTTTTGTTGCACCAGCAAAAAACCCCCAAACCCTTAAACCAACTTGGTCTCTCAAGAGTGAAGCTGTTCTCGTGATAGAGATTAAATGGTCACCCCTCTCCATGAACTACATAAGAATTTCATCACCAACTTCACTCTTCCATTTCTACTTTGCAACACTGTGTTATCTAAACTCTTAATAAATCATTATATTCTGTTAATTCCTTTTAAAAAAACGTGTATCATAATGTGTTTCTTATTAGCATGCAGAAGAAGCAGTAAGGATTTTTGTTTTGTTTTGTTTGTTTGTTTTTTCTAGAAGGATCTTCCAGGCTTTTCATCATAGTCAAAATCCATTTAGCCACAAGAAAGTGGGCAGCTGCTTTGTTACCTATTCCCTTCATTTCACAGGTACTTCTTGCCATCTGTCTAGGTGCTGTGGCAAGGATGTTGGTTCTTTTTGGCTACCCCTCTCCTTCCTGCCCCTTTCTGAAGATGGCTTTCATGGTAAAGAACGAGTAGTTATAATGACCAGCACCTGCTGAAAAGGCAGTCTCAGTTCTTGCCCTCCCTTTTCTTCTCTCAAGCACCTGGACTTGTGCTTTTGCTTCTGTGCTGAATCTGGCTCTTCTCTGAAGCCACTAGGAGCTGCTTCAGCGACCTGGGAAAGCAGGAAGCCTCTGTGTACACCCTCCCAAATCAGTTTTAAATCTAAACTGCCTTGGGCATAGGGTAGATGAGTGGCACTGCAAGTGACACTGATGGTGGGAAGTGGAGGAGCAGGGTTGCCCTTTTAGGTAGGCGTTAGATGATGTGTAATTCACATCTGTGATGTGAAACTGTGGTGTAAAAATTAACCAAGTGGGTTTCCATTTTGGTTTCTGTTGGTTCATTGCGTAGATTGAGGGAAGTGTCTCAGTGCCTCCTAAAATTAGTCCCCTTCTCTGTCATTCCAGTGGGCTGCCTTCTGGCATTTTTGGCAAGAAATATTTGTGCATGCTGTAATAAGAAATGTAAAGACATTACTGGTGGGAACATCTAAATGTGTCTTGGAAAAGGTTATGAATAGAAATTGAGGGATTTGAGCAAGGAAACAGTCCCTCAAAGATAAGTTTGCTCGGAAGTGATGGGTTCTGTCAATTTTTCCCCAGAGACTTGAATAGTCTGAACACACACACACAAAATCTCAAGATAATCATTAATGTGCAACCCATACAGTAATTGTATCCATTTTTCCTTTGATGATAGTGTTGAAGTGCTGACAGAAAGCTTTTAACTTCAATGAAATGGGATACCTGAGCAAGAACTTTGGAGAAGGGAGACATGATTTATCTTGTTCTACAGGCATTCCTGGATGCCCTGCTGGTCTGAAGAGGAAGGTTTTAAGTTCACCTCTGTTTTCTGTGCATTTGTAAGGGGCTTGCCTCAGTAATACGGTGTGTGAGCTGCTTTCCTTCCTTCCTTCTCCCACCTCCATGCATCAAGGTCCATGGTTTGGGTTAATGCTTACAGTACAATCAGTCTTTAAAGGACGTAGTTTCCTTCACTTGGTGGATCAAATAACCAGAAACAGAAAGACACAGAGACACAGGAGGAGGAACTGGGGCTGCCTAGATGGGCCCAGGGTGCTGCTGGGCAGGTGAAGTTGAGGGAGAACAGTGCAAGGTGGGGGGGGAAGGAGAAGCCTCAAGCAAGTGATTTGGCCTGTAACCCTGGAGGCGTGCAAACAGCTTGCAGGCAGCTGGCTGTCATACTTAACCACCTGCACAGGCACCACATGGCAGTGAGCAGCTCTGGGAACGCTTATGGGATCTCAGGTGCCAGGTGAGCAGGTATAGTGGAGAGGATGGGGAGGGCTGGGAAGGTGAGGTGTCCGTAACTCACCTCTTACATGCTTGAAATTTCTGTAATTACTCTTAAATAAAACTAAATGCTTGGAAACCGAAGCCATGCTAGCTATGCCTCTCAGCTGCAGGTACTTGATATTTCAGTTCCCTTCTGGTACAGTGATGTGTACAGCTCATTGCACTTAAAGAGAATGAGACAGTTTTGAATTCTGCCTGGCCATGATACTGTCCCAACAGCATGTGAAACATTTTTCTCTGTCATTTAGAAAGCTTGTGGGAAAGCTGGTGATAAAAATTTAGATAAGCACTGGGCAGATATAACATGTCTTCCAAAGTGAGACGTACAGGAGTCTTCCAGGACAGGCAAACACCCTGTCAGGAGGCTCTGTCAATACGCAGGGAAGTGCAGATCTGCCGGGTAGCACGGTCGCGTCGTCAGTTGAAGAAAGCTCCACCTTGCGCAAGAAATACAGCCGGGCTGCGTGTAGGTAATTCCAAGTTGTTATCGATAGCCTCATGCAGGTAGGGTAGCTGGCTTTCACTGAACTCCAGGAGTGCTAGCTGGGTGAGGGTGTTTCAGCTTTCAAGTTTTATAGGGATGTAGAGCTAGTAAGGCGTAAAACTGTGATAGTTTTCCTCTTTTTTTTTTTTTTCTTTGTCTTTTTTTGTCACTGAATTCTATTGAAATGCTCTAGTTTTGTTGCAGGGTGTTTCAAGTATTTGACTTCAATTATAATTGCCTAACTGTAACACTTGTCTAACAGAAAATTTCTGCGCTTAGGCAGAAATTGTTTAGGCAGTAAACTGAATGTGTGACTATAGCATCAACAGATAAAACAACAATGCAAAAACCTTTGCAGTATCGGTTTATTGGACCAGTTCAAACTTGAAATTTAAAAAAAAAAGATCCAAATACTTGAGAAGCAGGAAGAAAAAGAAAGTTCTATACTCATTACATAACTATATAAAAGAAAATCCTGGAGTCCCCAAAATAATATTTTATTCTTCTTAAGGCACTCTTTCCCTAATCTCTAGTTTTATTCCTTCTCATCATTGGCAGCATGTGGATGTGCATGAGGAATGCAGTATTGTCAAATATCCCATTGCAATGCCTTGTAGAGTTGAAAGTAATTCTTTCTTGGGAAGTACCAATTTTTGAAGACAGCATTCAAGTTTGTTCTCAACCTGCTGGTTCCTGACAATGAAGCAGATAAAATATTTCTTTCCAACAATAATCTCAACGTTGAGATCTCGAGGGAATTACTGATACATGTGGATAATGAAGTCATTGTGATAAAGTCTTTGCCTGAGACGTTTCTATAGCTGACTCATTTATACTGAGCAGGGGTTTTCTGTTGGTTTGGTTGTTTGGGTTTCTTTTAAAGATTTGAATGTCTTTTTATTACAGGCATCTCTTCTTCTTACATGTATTCATTGTTCCTGTAAGAGTGTACTGCATACATGTCTTTAACACAATGCAATCTTTTTGACAAAATATGTCCTACTCTTCTAATTGATTCACAGAGTAGCATGACCTACCGTCACTCAATAAACAGGCATGTGTTCTGTTCATAAATTGTGTACAGGGATGACATGCTCCAATTTTTAGAAAGACTATTTTTTTTCTTGAACATGTAAGCTGGGCATGACCTTAACCTTGTTTATGGTTTCTGCTGACAATGCTAAAGCTGCACACTGTTCTTTTTATTTAAAGGAAGATAATAAAATGAATGCAGTGGTGTTTCAAATCAAGGTGAATAAAATGCCACAGTGATGCATAGGATATAAAATCACTATGCAGAAGTTAGCAGTTTTCACTGTTGAAATAATTCTTATTTCAGCACTTCAGGTGGTCAGTAACTGCCACATCACTAAAATTAAATCCATTTTAGCTGCATGAACTTGCAGACTTTGTTGTACTTACCACACAAACTTGATATATTAGGCAGGTGCTCAAAGTTAAATCATTAGTTTGAGGTGAGCTTGTGACATAGTATCCCTATTTGTAGACCCCAAATTAGAGACGATATTATGGTGAAATATGTCAGTATCCTACCTAAGCCAGCATCACGAGCTTGCTGTTCAATTTGACATTTCTGTTTGTTGCTGGTTTTCCTCCAGTAACTGATTCTGTAGGTAATAATCTGAATTTAACTGTTACAGACATCTATTTTGAATGTTTGTTTAAAATAGATTCTTCCAGTTTTTCCATTCCAAGTAATAAAAGACAAGGAAAATGGTCTTGCAGACTCCGTGAAGTGAGTTGGATAAATCACTTGATACGACCTGGTCACTAAGCTATTGCTTAGAATGAGTTCTTTTGTTCCAGACAACTAACTCTTTTAATTAAAACCTAATATTTTGTAGGTATTATGTCTTAACCTCAGGACTAGCAACTAGTGCCAGATACTGAACAGTTGTGATAAATTATATTTTAAAGTCACTGAGAGAATGTTTCTAGAGTCACAGGAATTAAGTCTGCATAAGGATCATTTAAAAAAAAAAAAAAAAAAAACAACTGGAGAAAAAACTTTGTGGCAGAATACTAGATCACAAGCTGTTCAGGTTTCTCCATGCAGCCACCATCACTTATGGTCAGAGGACAGCAGCTGAGATAAGTCCAAATTAGCTTTTGATTGCTTTTTGAAAAAATGTAAAGGGAGGCTTGTGGCTATTTGGAACACTTAACTGTGGAAACCTACTGATATCTACATGAATGTCTACATTAAATCATTACATGGTGTGATACGTTAGAGTCAGTTATTTGCTGACAAGGTTTTTGCTGCCTTCTCTTCAGTATACTTTTGGGGGGAGCAGCAGGAACCCACGAGAAATGCTTCCTCCAAGCTGTCTGCAGAAGACAAAGGTGGGAGCAACAGAAACGTTTCTATGAGAAAAAAACCCCAACAATGTAGAAAAATAAAGCAGCTGTTAAAATGACTTCAACTTGATGAGCAGAGAGAAGTTTTTGACCACTGGGGAAAACAACCAATCAAATTTCTTGCAAAAACGGTGAGTTTATGAACAAAAAGAGAAGCCAAGGAATGACTTAGAGAAATATTAATTAAACCTGAAGAATGGCCAAGGCTTGTGAGAACTCCAGAGGGCTTGCAGCTGGTGGGGTTTTTATTGTACGAATCTGTAACCAGCGTTTGGTCTTGGAGTAGAGGAGGCGATTCTAGAACTTCTCCAGGGTCTGTGTGTTACTGAGCGTTACAGCCGGTTTAAGCCAGCGTACCCTCCTGCAGCCTGTGCGACACGTGCTGCCTGCAGCCGAGCTTGTCCTGCTGAAGCCTGGTTTGGACTGCCACTGTGCCTGGGTGTCTTTCGAGGTGAGACACGGGACCAAGTGTGGGTTGGGTGGTGCTGGCTCATGCCCAGCTGGTTGTGTGTAACTGGTACGATCTACCCAACTGAGAGGGTAGGAAGGTGATAGACAAAAGCGTAACCCTTGGGGCAAAAATGAGCTTGGGAGCTGACTGGAAACAGAAAAGGCTGCTGCGGCGCCTGCCTCTCGCTCCAACCCCTCCCTTTCCCATGGGCAACCCTACAGCAGTTGAAGACTCGCTTGTGCACCTGCTCCTTTATTCTGATGTTTTTCAGATGCATCATGTCTTTTGGGCAGGAGTAATTTCTGTAGCTGATGCATAGCATGTCTGCCGGAGAATAAGTTTACACATACTCTCCTCTGCCACAAGAACAAGGTGGGCTGCGCGGGTGAGAAAATCCAAGTACCGCTATGCAGTGTGCAAGCAAGATTCCCATGAGCTAAGCCCGTAATAACAGCATTTCTGTCCTTGAAGATGTGTGTGTGTCTGCATCTTTGAATTGATTAGTTAAGATTGTCCTGATGTGTCTTCTGTTTATTGGACTTCCAATGTAACGTCTTGGCTAGTGGTTAGAAGGTCTCGGAGCAATGTATATCTAGAGGTGTCTTCTTAATAATGGAGAAAAATAAAATACAAGTTAGAAGAGTGACAGCTTTTTTTTCCCCTTTTTTCTTTTCTTTTTTTTTCTTTTCAGAAACCCAGTAGAGTACTCAACTCCCATTAATGAACTGTCCTCAGTGTGTTGGGCAATCTCTTTGATGCATAGGCTGTTGGGGTTTTTATTTGTCTTCAGTGTGTTATACAAAACCATTGAGGACCTAACTACTCACTAGAGATGGCATGTATAAGGTGACAGACTGAGCTGAGAGTATAGTCTGTCATGCAGAGAAAGTGAAAACTTGAGATCTTGTTGGAAATCTAAACATAAACTGCAGAGGCTTTCTGCAACCCTAAGGTTCATGATACCTCTGCTGTTAGACAGATCTGTGCTTTCAGCTTGGGATCCCTCAATTCCCTGCATTAACCTGCTTTTTTTAACTGAACAGAAGATTTTCTCATCAGGCAAGTACTGCTTTCTGTAATGCTTCTCCCCTTGCTTGGCAAAGCCTCCTGTTTGTGTTAATACAGCTTTTGTTGGTGCTGAGGGCAACGGGTCTTGTCAGGCTGCTGTCAGCGTAGAAGACAGCCAGGTGTCCTTTCAGGCAGGCACAAGTCCAAAATAAACCTTTTTGTCTTAAATTCTAATTCCCCCCCTCCCCCCGCCCCCAGCAGAGCAGTATTTCCTATTTTGGTGAGTTGAATGAAAATATTTCTAGTTCATATTAAGATATGCCACATGTGGAATGATTTTTCTAAAAATAAAAGGAACCCAGTATTTGTGCTGAAAGTCTCCATGGTTTGTTTTTATCCTCAAATTTTTTGTAGCTCATTTTGTGACCACCTTCACGACCGCATAATTTCTTTCAGTTGTACTTTTTCGGAGCCTTACATACTGTTATCATCTTCTATTTTTTTGCTCTAACATATAATTTATAAGAAGACATCCAGCCTTAACTGAAAACACTCAGAGAATGCAGCATTTCCTACAGTATTACCAGTTATTGTTCCTCAGTTACTATTCTTAAATTTGTGGCTTAATACCATATTTGAATTTAAGCTTTCAGTCACTGCTTCTTGTTAATTCTTTTTTTTTCCATAGGATTAACCAGCTTTTAAGACTTGAGAATTTTGTTTCCCTGCAAGGACTTCACTGCTGTAATTTTTTCTGCTAAATCTCATACATTTTCTCTTAAACAAACGTTCCTGGTTCTTCAGTTTTTCAATATTTTTAAAAACGTGTGAATCCCTAAAGCCATATGTAATCTTCCAGTACAGGAAGAGTACTGAAGCAGCATGGCTGGTGCATGGCATCGCCAGCCTGCTTCCCCACGCTCTTCTGGCTCTGTGCCCTGGGTCTTCTGCTGCAGCTTTGCCACAGCATCTCTATATGCAATCTGGAGCCCAGCACAGAGGCACCGGTGCTTCTGCACGGGGCCAGCTCCTGGCAAGCAGGGATTTTCCACTAGGTCTGTATGCCCTGGCTCCTTCAGGAAACCTTGGGTGTCTCAGAGTGCACTTCCTAGGGCCCCTGGTCCCAGGGGGCTTCATATGGCAAAGATGTGCTCTAACTGTATGTAGCCAGTGTGGGTCAGGCACTGAACCCCAGCTAGAAACCCAGAGTACTTGCAAGAAACGTGCAGCCATCTCCTAAACAGCTTTGCAAGAGTGTAGACGTGGTGCCTAGGGACATGGTTTAGTGGTGGAATGACAGCGTTAGGTTAATGGTTGGACTTGATGATCTCAAAGGTCTTTTCCAACCTAAATGATTCTATGATAAGAGGAAGGGAGTTTGATCCAGCTGGGAGATGAGTCAGTCTTGAGTCATTTGTGGAGGCATCTCCACTGTACTCCCTGGAACATCAAGTATTAGCTGTATTTATGTGGATTTATTTGTTTGTTTGTTTGCTTCTCTGAATTATGAAAATTTGTGAAGGAAATCAGTATTCCTTTGATTTACCTGCTTTCTTGACAGTTTATGGCATGGTTAAGTTATACTGATCTAAATTTCTGGAACGGTGACACTGATGTCGGGCTTCTTTTAATAAATGAATGCTTTATTATACTTGTGAAAGTTAAGCTTTCTATGGTTAACCTGTTGATAGCCATCATCACACCAACTGTATAGCTTCGTGTGAGGTGTTTGACAGAGGCTGAACATGCCATCACCAGAGGGAAGGCACACTGCGTGCCTGAGCAGAGGGAGCTTGCAGGGTATTAACGTGGGGAGGCTCCATGTGAGGCAGGGATGGGACGGAGAGTGACAAGGTTGAAGGCTGGCACCTATCTTCTACTGTCAGGCTGCGTGGTGACCTCCTCACCTCCTCCCCACCTCCCCAAACCCTTCTGCTGTGAGCAAGGCAACAGTCTCCCATGCCTGGTACACGTTATGCTCAGCAAAACATGACTTCATGTAAATAAATAAGATTTTATCAAACATGCATCCAGTATCAGCTTTTCCTCCAAAGTGGAACAACTTGTAGGATTCTGGTTTGGTTCGACACACACACCCCCTGCTTTGAACTGCTCATTAACAGTATATGATTACCACTAAAACACTAATGAAACTCCCTTTATTTTCAGTTTAGGAGGTGCTTAGTCTTCGAGGGCAACATAGTAGGGTTATTGTCACCCAGGCTGGGTGAATAGTATTAAGCAACATAGTATGCATATGGTACTTGGGAATATAGGAAGTTTTGTGCATACTAGTTACTGTAGTAATAACCCTAGTGACCTTTTCTGGCTGGTTTTTCTGTCTGTGAATACGTAATTATTTGCATACATTGTTTAATATTAAGAATATGACACAACTGCTTAACTGTAGGAAGACTTATAGCTGAGGTTGATGCTGCATGCTTATTCTAGTCATTGGTGCCTAAATATCACAGTACATTTAATATATAATGTCATATACATACTGATGTGAGCATAACGTACTGCTAGTAGCTCAGCAGAATGGGAACTTTGTACTGATGAAATGTCAGTCTTAATTTTTGATTAATTTAGCTGTGGGCATTTTATGTCAAAACCAGAACTGGCCAAATACTGCAAAACGCTATGCATGAAAATACTTTCATTTCTTTAATGTCTTGCAGATGTGCAAGTGCTCTTTTTTATATAGTCATTCAGATATGTTCATGGCCATGCGTACTGGAAGGGATTTCATCAGATCGAACACCTTTAAGCCGTGCCTAAAAAATATAGTAAAAAAATGAGTCAGTATTTAAACTAGTCACGCTGGAAAAGGAATGCTAATGTTTGTGCTTAGCAAAGGAAGAAAGGAAACTCGGGGTGCGGGGTCTTTGTTCAACCCATTTAGCACATGTGTTTTCAATACCTATGGAACCGTGATTTGACTGAGGGGTTAATAAATCATCCATGGGTTGAAATATTTTTTCATAAAATGTTGTTGAGAACCTTTATGGCTATTGACAGAGGCTTCATGGCCAAGAAAAGGGGAACCGTGCTCCATGAAAATTGCTTGCTAGGAATACCGTGTGCCTTAGCCACATCCGCTCACAATAATTGAGGGGTGTGGGGGGTTTTTTGGCAGAAATAAAGGGTACAGTTCCCCGGTGTGGTTGCAGTGACCAGGGCAGCGGCGGGATGGAAGGTCCCCTTACTGCCTGACCTGGCTGTGGGTGTGGGTGACTGGAAGCCACGAAATGCATTTGCCGTCGTGGCCACCTGCAGACAGCGTGCCTCGGCAGGGCCAGGCGGGACGGGGGCTGCCCTCATGGGTCACTGGGGAGCCTCGGCCTCCTGCAACACCACCTCTCATCCCAGCGCTGAACTCTAAAGCTGTCCCTTGCCTTGACTGAAGCTGAGATTTTATATTGTTTATAAACCAGACCCCAGACTGAACTTCTAGAGGGTGGTTTTCTTTGGGGCGCTCTCTCATGCATCTTTCTCTTCTTCCCCCCCCCCCCCCCCCCCCCGCCCTTTCCTTTTTTCCTTTTTTTTTTTCCCCCCCTTCCCCTCCTTCCCCCCCTCCCTGTATAAGAGATTTTTCATTTTTTAAAGATTTACTCCTCAGGACACTACAAAACAGTGTTCTTTACTACTAGGTGGACCCAGATTGCCTGCGTAAAAACCCAGCAGCATCACTTCCTCGAAGGATGTGAGTTGTGTTAAAAACCCACCGGAGGAGGAGTACTGTTGATACGTGTGACAGTTTGCTATGGGAATGGCAACCAAAACATTAATAATGGCTTTGTTCTGTTTTACAGTTATCAATGGCAATTTTTAAACCATAAAAGTTTCGGGTTGCTCTATATATAAAAGGAAATTATGTGATTTGAAATTATAATTGGGGAATATTTGATGGAAGTGGTTATAGAATAACGAATTAGAATAATTAATAGAAAGTTAATTGGGTAACATCAGAAAAGTTTATCCTGGTATATTGGGATTGCATGCTTCGGTTGATACTTAGTGTACTGTGGGGATTTCTGGCTGCACCTCACCTCTGGTTCTGATAGTATATTGTATTATGAAGAATATTAATAATGCTGCAGAACAATTACTTGTTCATTTGCTAACTGATTAAAATTCATGCATAATTTATTGGAACTGGGAGAGACTTTATAAATAAAAAATAGTCCTCAGGAGCTTAAAAACAAAACGCATATGCTAATATAAGAATACGCTCTACCTCTTAACATAAAAATTTAATATGCAATGGTATATTAGTTTCATTAATGTGAGGTTTTATTTGTGATAACCGTGCTCTTAATCAAAGTGTATACTTCTAAACACAGCCTTATGTTTTAGAGGTTTATAACTCAGACTTGGTAGTGTATCACGCTCATCAACGTTTATGTTTTCTGCTGTAATATACACTGACCTTAGAATTCATTAGTTTGACATTTAATGTGTTAGTTCCACAGCAAATAAACTGCCCTCATTAAGCCCGGCTGCATTTCTGAGCTTTGATGCAGGTAGGGATCCAAATGAGCTCATATGCACATTTCTTGCCAAAACAGGGTAAAACATGTTAATAATTAATTGAGATACTTCCTAGAGTTTTGTATATCCCGAAGCAGAAACGGGAACACCTTGGAGCGTTCACCTTTTCAATCCAGGAGAGGAAAATGAGCTCTGCTTGCAGCCACTACTGCACATTCTCAGATTCCTCGGTCTACAGACTGAGTGGCTTGAGACGCAGCTGATTTAGAAAAAAAGTCTGCAAGAAATCCTTTTGTTCCAAAACGTGGGAAACTTGGTTGCTTACAGAGCTGGTGACTACGCTGTTGGGAGCCATCTCTGGCATCTGGAGGGGAAACTTTACTGCTGGATGTAGAGAACCAGGGAGTCGGTAGTCAAACTCCACCATGCAGGGAGGGTAGGATGTCAAAAGGAGGTCTGGAGGCCCTCTGCGAGCCCCTCCACCACCAGTCCCCCCCGCCCCGTGGGCTCCGACAGTGGCACTGGTCGTTCCCAGGAGGCAGAATACGTCCATTGCTTCTGCGTCTGAGCTTCTCTTCTGCAGGGAGATGGGGGGGAGCGATGATGAGAAGGGCCCCCCCTCTAGGGAAATCTTAGGGTCCAGGGTTAAATGTTATTTTTAATGTACTGGCCAAGGGATCCCTCTACCTGCTCAGAGTTGCTGCGTTGTTAGTTCTGCATCGCTGCTGTGTGAAACCCCTGTGTGCATTGAATTTAGCATTGTTGCCTAATTAACTGAAACAAATTAGTTGAAATATGAGCCATCTGGAATGAAAATGAACCTTCCGTGTTTATCGGCAGATTCATTTTATTAGAAAAGTACATGTTGCTTGTGATTTGTTTCTTTAAAATAAATCACGCCAAGGCAATGTGCTACTTCTCTATGCAAACATTTCTCAGGGTAAGGGGGACCTCACCTCCCTGTTTGGTCTGTCTTTACCTTTTCACTTTGCAGCTGTGTTGTAATATTTAGGCAGAAGCTGATGACAACAGAGGAAGACAAAAGGCACTGTACATCTCACTGCTTGAGTTTCTAAATCAGTAGTAAGTCATTGAAGAATAAAATAATGGTCTACGCCATTGCTATATATCTTTATTTTGGCATTCTTCTGGCAGTTTTGCTCAGTTCAGAGTGTTCTGTATGCCTGTAAGAGGAATCTGTATCTTTTACCCTAACTGCATCTGGTGGGCTGCAAATGAATTGCAGCGATACTAATTTTTAAGAATATTCTGTGCCGGGCTAGTGGATCAATTATTGCAACGATTTCTTTAAGGAAAGTATGTATGTGGCTTCTGTCAATAAAAGGAAATGAGTTAAGTTTCTGAAAATCTCAAGTTATTGCCATAGTGAATTATGTAAATGAGCATGAGCATAGATTTTTTTCAGAAAAAATGTTTAGTAATGGTGTATAGATTGGATAGCATTTTGTGGTTCCTAGCTGAGATTTTTAAATGGAAAAAATAGCATTGGGCAGATGCCAGTGGTGTGCCACTTGCTTCCATCAGCTGAAATTCTCCTCAGCTCTTCTTCATTCATGTCAGTTTGATTTTGCTTTCGCGTTTTGAAATCTTTGCTGACCAAAACCTGACAACTTTCTGTGGAAAGAGCCCTCTTCTTAATGGGTTTTCCAGCTTTTGTTTTATCTCTGGCTTTTTTTTTTTGGTCTCCCCTACAGAGCCGCCTCGGCCAATAGCACCCCCGCAGCTGCTTGGCGTTGGGCCCACATACTTGCTCATTCAGCTGAATGCCAACTCAATTATTGGGGATGGACCCATTATCCTGAAAGAAGTGGAGTACCGAATGACGTCTGGAACCTGGACCGAAACCCATGCCGTCAACGCGCCAACTTACAAGCTCTGGCACTTGGACCCTGACACCGAATATGAAATTCGGGTCCTGCTCACCAGACCAGGAGAAGGTGGGACTGGACAGCCAGGACCACCGCTCATCACCAGGACCAAATGTGCAGGTAAGTGCTGCTTTGGAAAAACAAACAACCAAACAAAACTATTTAATGACTTAGTTGGTTGGCAGGCTTGTTGGCTCTAGTCGACTTGGAGCAGAACTTAAGGGTTCCCTTGGCACCGACAGGCTCCCCAAGTGTCCAGGCCAGTATGGATTTGCTGTGTCCCCTGCTTTGCCCAGTCACTGCCTAGGTTGCTGTTTGCTAACCTTGGGAGGGTAAGTTAGGAAGACGGGATGTTAGAAAGCTAAGAAAACATTTTGCTTCTCCTCAGACAAGGGAGGAGATGTTATCATTTCTAAAAAGGACAAACCACCTGTTTTTTCACCTTCATATTTTCACTTGCTCTTTAAGTAACCTGGCACATAAAGGTACTTGCCTGGAAAAAGAATCTGTTTAAGAAATAGAATTTTATAAAAAACTGTAGCTTATTTTGGGTAATTTTTCTTTTTCCAAGCAGATATGCATGGCCTGCCAGATTCTCTGATAACTCCTAAAATACAGTAGCAAATATTAATAGAGTGTTTTCTCCATTTTTGACCTACCACCACCAAAATCATGTGCTGTGAATCTTCCAGTCCACTTCTGGTTTTTTAGAGTGCCCCTGCGTGGCCAGTGCCAAAACATTAAGCACTGCCAACTTGTGTTACATGCTATTCCTGCTAAAGCTACTTGAAGTTATTTTAATCTCAGCTTCCGTAAGAAGAAAGATAGTGCCTACATCTCATAGTTGCAGAGGAGAAAAATTATAGATTTGAACATCAGACTGGAAGGCAAACAAGCGGAAATTAAATTGTGGGGTTTTTTTCCCTAGTCTCAGGATTTTTAGGGCCTGACAAAGTATTTTTAAGTTTGCGCTATATTAGATTTAGCAAAGAGTGCTGATAACCATCTCTTCAAAGCTGTACTAAAATAGTAGGAAAGAAAAGCTGTGGTTGCAGGTTTCCAATGTGTCATGTATATGTATGCATATATGAAGTGAAATATAAATGAATTATTTTTTTTCACAAATTGGTGACAGACCTGAGTGGGATGGCTGTTCAAGTTCTCATCTAAGCATGGGTGACCACTCATTTTGTTTACTTAAGGAAGAGGGTCAGTGTCCAGATCACAAGCCAGAACTTCAAACGGACTAGGTCAATAGGTATGAGTCCCAGAAAATCAGTCTTTTTTGAAATCAGGCATAGCACTGTTGGAAGCTGAGGCATGCAGCTGGAGCAAGACTAAACTGAAGGCATTTCTTGGAATTTGTAATCTTATTTATAATTTAGTCTTTCTTTCCTGTGAAGTAAAAATATATGTGTGTCCATCTCGGTTAAGACGACAGTTGTTGAGATCTAAGTAAGGTTAAAGCATTGATTTATTGTACTGAATTGGTTTAGGCGTTGTTCTGAAAAAGTAGGAATTTGAAAACAGCTTCTATAAAGAGACTGAGCCGAGACTAACAAATCCCAAATGTTAGGGTTCTTTTTCCTAGCGTTTGAAAAAATGTAATTTCATTTACACGGTGTGTGACAGACTAAAGCTTTTTAATGGGAAAGGAAAAGAAAGGAAGTCATGATTTATGTGACACATTTTTAGAAGCCAGTTAGGGGAAACAATGTTAGTGTGAGTGTGATTTTATTTTTACTTTGTTTTTAACCTAACACTCGCATGTAAGGCATCAAAATCTAGTCTGGCTTGAGAAAAATTTTCAGCTGAATTTAATCCACTATGAAATGAAGCAGATCAAAAAAAAATACTTGGGGAAAAAAAAAATCTGAACTTCCGTGACAATATTATTTTAATAATAATAAAATTTCAAGTTGTTTACCTTGCAGTGAGACTGATTCTTCTTATCCGGTGAAAGCGAAGGTTAATAAATGTTGTTAATCATCAGTTTCAGTTAGAAAAAGGTGAGTCAGCAAGGGTTTGGGGGGACTGAAGGACTGTGCCCGGCGTCAGGGGTGAGTCAGGGACGGCACGGGGTTGCACGGCAGGGCGCCCTGCTGCCTCCTCATCTCTCTGGAAAATTAAGACAGACCCGTCCTTTTCCTCAGTGTTCTCCCAAGCTGTCTGTAAGATAACTGCAAGCCCAAGACAATATGAATTATTTTTTTTTTAAATATTTTACTCCTAAAAGACAAACTATAAACACAGAAATTAGTCTCTTCCAAAGAGAAGATTTATAAAAAAGGTAAAGCTAATAATGGAATAGCTCACCCCGCAGTCTCTGCTGCTGCTGATTTGTACGAGTGACTGGCAGGTGATTTACTGTGCTATATTAGATGACATCTCCGCAGCAATATCTTCTTTCTGGAGATTCTTCAATTATTCCTAATTCTTGTTTCTGACAAGATCACTTATTTTTCAGACAGATACTCTCTTTTCTGTCGATGTTCTTTGTCAATTTTGTCTTCCCATAAGTTTTGTACATATTAGTTCAAATTCTGAAATAAGTTATAATTTATTATCCGCTCAGCGTCAAATGGAGTGGTGGGAAATAAATGAATTTTCAGCATGAAGTTTAACTGCTCTCTATACGGATTAAAAAGCACGCATTAGTGAACGTTGATCTGATGAGGTTTTTAATGTTTACGTTCCAAGTAGCATCAATAGCAAGCTCGCTGACACATCAATAAGAATAGGTTAGTATCCTGCTTTCTGTTTATTTAATATCTGAGCAAATATTAGCATTGTTTTCAAATGAAGATTGAAAATGATTTTTTCCATAATTCATTCAGTATTTGTAATTTCATGACATTTCTTAATAACACATTATTGATCAGTTGGCCTGTGCTTTGCTGGAGTTATATCCTACTTCTGAACAATTTGAGCGATGGTTGTACTTATCTCGGTATCAGGCATGCACTTTTATTATTAGGTATTTAGATCATTTTCCGCCTTCCTCTTAGCAAAACCAGTGTCTGGTGACTCATTTAGCAAATGTTTCTGCTAATGCTAAACAAAATTGTTTTCTAATTAAGAGATAATTCTTCCGCTAGTTAAAAGTCCCCCACCAGCCTCTTTGTCTGCTTGGCATTTCCCAGGTAATCTCTTCTGCGCCGAAGCCGAGTGACGGCATTTTGCTAGAAAACTCGCGTGGTGTTTTACCAGTCTGCAATTAAAGATAGTGCTGAGCAGTCAAATACGTGAAACCACTGAGTGTTTTTAAATGGCTGAAGTAAGACTAAAACATGCGAAGGAAAACGTGATTTTCCGTCACTGTCCTCCTTAATAGCCAGGTGTATGCTTTATATTTCCATTTCTAAGCGCGGCTGAAGTCAGTGCTGAGCACGGCGTTGTGTTCCCAGCTGCCTGTGGTTTAGGCACAAATCATTCCAAGCTGCCGATGCTGGAGGCTCCTTCCTCCCTATCGATCCTCGCGGGGCACCTGGGCTTTATTTCACTATGACTACACCTCTTGCCCGGTGTCATTGCTCAAATTACTCACTTCTGGAGCATTTTAAAACCAAAACCAAAGGCAGAGGCTAGCATTTTAATTAGAAGTAATCCTTATTAAAGCTGTTTTCTGGGGCTTTGGGGCGTGCTGTCCTGAGCGTATCCTCTGTGTTGTGATTCCCTCTCCTTTGGGGTGGGGGTGGTGTAGGAAATATGTGGTAATCTAAAATTGTACACTTAGCCTGCTTTATCAGCTGTAAGTTAGAAGTTATTCGCACGTTGGCTGCTGCTTCTGAGTAACAGCTCACAGCTCAGTTTTATGATTAACTGATATTTTAGTGGTAAAAGGAGGTCAATAGTTCAGCCTGTCCAGAGCTTAATATATGTACACGGTGGAATTGCTCTCTCCTGCTTTACTGAAGATCAGTGCAAGGGTGTGATTTTCAGTAAAACATGAAGAATTGTAGAGCAGTTGGAAAAAAAAATCCTGGGTGGTTTTGTTTGGTTTTTTTTATTGGGGTTTTTTGGTGTTTGGTTTTTTTTTGTTTTTTTTTCTAAATGAGTTGGTATTAGTAAACTGTTGCCTGTAATAGTTGGGTTTGATAATAAAATGACTAAGGGGGAGGAGAAGCTGTATAGCTTTATCAGAGTTGAGAATGGAACAATATGTATTGATGATATTATTATTTATTAATAATTATAATATTATTATTAATAATAATTGTTGTTGTTATTTCTGGTGTTCAAAGCCATTACCTGTCACTGAGCCCTAGCTGTTGGTAACAGTCAGCCTCACGGCACAGCGCCGGAGGTGCTGCTTCAGCGGTGCAGCACTGGTGTGCCATCATCTGCGGTTCAAGGCTTGGGAGCTGGGCTGCTTTCTGCCTGCCTTTTTCAAGCACAGAATGTTTGTTTACAATTTGCACATTTATTCATTCTGAAAACAGTTTGCACAGAATACAGGATACTGGTGAATTCCCCTCTAGTAAAAAAGAAAAAAGAAAAAGAGAGTCAAAAAATGGGGAAACATTGGGGGGGAAAAAAAGAAAAGCAAGCTTAAGGTTTTTCATTCTCTTGGGGATTTTTAACAGAGGGACCTCAGCCATGTTGCCATAGAGCGTGTGACCTTGCATGGCCATCTGGAGAACTCAAATGTTGTTCTGGTTACATAAAAACTGCCTCTGATTTTTAAAATGAGTGGGGTGGAAGGGACGGTGCAGTTCAGAATGTGCTTGTGCCGGTGGGCAATGCATACAGCGCTACTTCGGTCGGCGTTGTTTGCCTTTTACACTTGCAGAGTGGAGGTGGAGGGTTCAAGGTGGGGAGCTTGATTTATAGGCTTTGCTGTGTGCTGTGCATGAGAATTTAGGGTGTTGGTATATGAGGCAGCGGGCTTGTAAAATTGGGTACAGTCAACATCACAGGAGGGTTCTGGAAAATACGGCACTGAAAGGATAAGCTGTGCTCTTCATTTGTGTCTCTTGCAGTAGTGCATCTTAAATTATTATGTAAATCTTTGAAAGCTAATAAAAGTACAGATAAAGGTGTAATTTTCAATCACGTTTTTTTTAAAAAGTGGACAGAGAGAAAAATATACACGGCAAAGCAGTTATCTTAATGTTTCAGACAGAATCTTTACCTTTTTTCCCTAAAAGTAGATATCATTAGAGACTTACAGTACTGCTTAAAGAGGAGCTTAAATACATTTTGAGCACTTAAATCACACGTTTCTGTTACTCATGTTTTTGTTGTTTACAAGTTGAACATTTTGTTAGAATAAGCTAAAGATGAACAACTTGAAGCTAAATGAATGTGATACTTTTGAAAATTATTTTACATTTGTCATTGCAGAAGGGCCCACATTACACCAATATTTATAAGTTGCTGTTGTTTTTACAAATGTGTTTGGCACTCGTGACTGTTTCTGGGCTTTTGGCCAGGTAGTAATTGGAAACATTTAAGATCTTGCTAGCAGATACCAAATGCACCAGTCTCCTGTTCCACATAGGTTTACCAGTTGGCTATGATATGGGGGGAAAAAAAGAAAGGAGGTATTTAAACAATGGAGAAAGTCTGGACTAAGGAACTTAATCATATTCCCTTTAGGACTGAATACCAGTATTGTTATTGAGAGAGCATCCTGTGGAAGAGCTATCTGCTTTGGACCGTTGGCTGGCACATGTGACCATACTCGGCTTATTGTGCTGCTTGCCACTGTTCAGATACCCATACCACATATAGAATCCTAATGATGCTTATATCCATAAGAAAGGACCGTAGTGCAGCTGAGTTACCTAGCAGGAGACCAGGCAGACTGCCTAGCCAAGTTCTTGTCAGATTGTGTAAATTAAGCATGGTATCCTGTTTTTCAAAGGAGCACAATGCTGATGACTCAGTTGAATTGGCAGTAAACTGCAAGTTTAGACACTGACCTCCCCTAAATTAGTTTTCAACTTTTTTTGTTCACTATATTCAGCCTTGCTTAGTATCATTTTTTTGGTATTTGCAGCTGTGAGCCCCCTCTGCAGTAACTGGAAACTTTCTTCCTGCGACATTGCAAGCGCCATGTCATCCAATGAGACATGGGTTTCATGTATTCTCCTGAGCTTTGTTTTTGGGATAAGCTTTGTTAATGCCTGGTTCTTTATTGTATAGGGTCATATTCAGCAGTAAATCACACTGTGGCTCTTTAATTGCACTGATGCTCTTCTCTTGGGATTAGGGTAGCAGGCCTGAGGTAGGTGGGTTCCTCTACCATGGCCACCAATTTTTCAAAGCCTCTGTTGTGTGCAGTGACCTCTTCCTTTGCCATCTTTCTGAAGTCCCTACCGGTGGGTAAGGCAGGACGAGTTACCTATGGCAAGGTATGATTATGGTCATTGGCACCTAACATGCTGGCCAGTCTGGGCTTCAGCGTAAAGTCCACCGAGTTGAGGGAAGTCCTTCAGCTGAAGTTAGTGGCTTGCTCTCTGGTGAAGGACACGAGGTTAGGATGCCGCTTCAGCTGTGTGACAGAGGCTGGGGAGGAAAAGGAGCAGCTGCCAACCCCACCCGGAGCTCCCCTGCCTCGCAAGTGATCCCTCCATCTCCTGTCTCACCTCGGCTTGTTTGGCAGTTTTTCCCAGAGCAGCCGCAGCACCGAGACCGTCGTGATTTATCCGAAGTGTGTGTAACTAGTCAATAGATCACACTTCCGAGAGGAGCACTGTCTGTGGCAGGAAAATGTATTGCAGTACATTAATCCACGGCGCCCATTCCAGTTGTAAAAGAATGGATGTGGGCAATAATTCATATTGCAGCACTTGAAAATGCTATGGGTGCACCCGGGCCAGATAACTCAGAGCCTTATTATAGCTTCTCCAGAGTTTGGGGACTGATATTCACAGATTTTTGGTCTGTGTTCGCTTCCGAAGAACGTGACTGCAGGTTGAGATAATCTTTTAGAAGACTGGAGCTCTTTTTTTCAATGTGACTTCTATTTCTAATTTCAGCTGAAATAAGTAGGATTTTAGTATGATTCATTAGTGTGCTTGATACTTTAATTTGGGTTTGCTTTCATGATTAAGGTCTCTTGGCTATTTAGGACTGCAATACTACTTTGATAGTGTTTGAGAATTGGTAAGACCTAAATAAAACAAACTTTTATAGGACTAGCTTTTATTGTACTTTCATTTATCACTCTATTAAAACTTAAGCAGGGAAAATTTTAATAAGGTTTTGAAAGTTGCTCTGGTCATTGCAGCACTTAAACACACGGTTTTGGAAACACTGATTTTTCACTGTTATTTTGGCACTGTTGGTGGAGGGGTGTGGAGTAGGTGGGGGGGGGCTGGGAGTAGCAGGCGTGGTGAGGTGGAAGGGTGGAAGAGGAAAAGCGGTGCCAGCAGCGTGTGCTGGGGGGATGTGAGGGAATGTTGATGAGAATTCCCAGATGCATTTATTATTCTTTCTCTCTGCCCCTGTATGTCTTTCTCCTCCAAAGCCATTACAGAGAAATCTCCTGACATGCATGCTAGTGTGCGATCTGGATAAAGTTCAGATTAACATCCTCCCAAGGTTAGGACAGGCTTCCCAAAAGCCCTGGTTCTTATCGACATTGATTCTTTGGGCTTTATTCAGCTAGATGAATCTTTGTTTTTCATTTAATTCTTGTTTGCTTTTTTTATTTTTTCAACTTTGCTTCATTTTAAAAGTGGGCAGCATAATTCTTTCCTCCTGATTTGAACCTAGACTGTGTGAGGCAGAACTGAGTGAATTTCACTTTCTTCATTTTATTTCGCCGTAAATCCTCCTGCTGGTTCTGAGAGGGGGAATGGACCCGGTGATGCTTTTGTATGGTATGATAATGAAATAACTTCCATTATAACAGTAAATTCAGGAGCATGTTAAGCAGCAGCTAATGTCAAGTTACACCTCAGGTGATCAGTAGGTCCAGAATCCTAAAATGGCTTGTCAAGGCTCTTAATGTTATCTGGTTTTGTTTGCTGTTTTATAAAAAAAATAAAAATCTGGAGCAGTCCTGGAAAGTTCCAGATAACCTGAAAACAAACATTGAAAATACTGACATGAAGGATCAAGATCACCCAATTAATTAAAAGCTTGTCATCTCGACTTAAATTCAAAACAGCATAATGGAACAGCCAATACAAGGGTTGATTAATGAAGAGTTAAGAAAGTAATATAATTAGAGACAGTCAACAGGTTTATGGAATACTGATCTTGTCAGAATAACTTGATTTTAAAAAATCAGATTACAGATTTGGTTAATAAAGGCGATATTGTTCTTCTCTAATGCATTTAATTTGATATAAAACATTTTGTTTAAGAAACCAGAATAAAATCAACTCAAATGGAGAACTGACTGATATATCTAAACCCATTTTTTATGGATTAATTGAATAAACATTTCTATTTGGGTTCTACCAGGAACGGTTCCATGTAATTTATAAAGAAAATGTTACTGCGATAAAGCTGGCAAATTGCAAAAGATTATGAAAGTGGTCGGAAAAAAACACTCCAAAAAAGAATTGGGTTACTAATTTACAGTGGTTTGAGTTGAGTGCTGCTAATCTATGTTTCAGGTAGGTCAGCTGCGGTATAATAAAACCAGAGTAGTCCTTGTGCACAGCGTGGGAAGAGGGGCTCAGCTGTTAGGCATGGGCTGACCCAGCGTGGACTCTTAGGGCTGAGACTTGGGCACTGTAACTGAAAGAGCTCCTGGAGTCCTTGGCTGTATAAACCAGAGCAAAATTTCTTACCCTCTCCTTAGTATTGGAGAACGCTTTAAAGTTTTTGAAGGTGCGTATTTGGAATTGCTTGCCAAATTACTTACCCTCTGACGCAAGCCCTTTTTCCCTATCTCCCCAGCCCCTCCCCAAATCCATGTGGCATCCTGTTCCATAGAATTAAAGATATGGTGTTGTACAAAAGATTACTGTCAGGAAGATTGAGAAACCAAAATAAAAGAATTCTGGCAGAAACTTAAAATCTGGAAACAAAATCTTGTTGTTAAGGAGGTGTGACGTGACCAGAATTAAATACCGGTTTTAGAGATGCAGATGTGATTTTAGGCAATGATTTCTCATGTGGTTGGAATTTATTTTCCTTGTCTCACATCTCTAACCCTGCTGCATAAACAGCATACCATTTCATTTGTATACTAGTATTTTTCATTTCATATTACCTTTTAAAACCATTTCATTTTATGCAGTTTGCTTTCCATTTCCCGGTCATTATTAATTGCTGTAAGCGATTTCATTACTCTTGGAAATGGCAAAATGCTTAATTATCATTCAGATAATTAAACATTTCAGATACTAACAGTACCATAAGCACACATTTTGCAGTTTATTACCTTTATTTTATAGAATTGTTCTCAATGTGAGGGACTGGTGAAAATGTATTCAACAACGTACCTTTTTATCTCTGCAAAATGAACTCTACTAGGCTGAAATGTCAGAGCACAGGCACCCACTGGGATTACAGTGTGCAGCATTCACGGTTTACACCATGTAGCAGCTTAGATGATTAGAAATAAGTAAACTAGTTCAATTGCACCGTAAAGTAATGACCTTCAAAGATAGTGTTGAGCTGTGATTCAAGAAACTTGCTTTCTATTTGTGGCTGGTTTGTCACCTTCGACACATCGGTCCACTTTGCGTCTCAATGCCATTTGGAAAGCAGGGTTAATACATACGTGCCCCCAGCAATTTCTCTCATTTTCATTTACCTCATGTAATTTATTCAGCGCAAACACTTCTCTTACTTTTATTGTGCTGCTTGCAGGAAAATCTTGGTTTTATCTGTTTGAATGCTTTCTGCAGATAAACAGGTTGTAATTAGAATTTAGTACAATGAAGATCATACGTTAGAGAATAAATTCTTATTCATTCGGTGACAAATTTTGTTACTGATGTAATTTTTGTGGGCATGTGGAGGGACCTCCCTTGAAAATAAACAAGTACAACTGCTCTGCATTCAGCTCTTAGTGCGACCGATGTTTCTTCGTGTCTGTCCATGCAGTGTCTACTCCTGGTGTTCACTTGAAACAGTAAGGGATGGGGTGGGGAGCGTGGGAAGAATGTAGCAATCATACTGCATAGAAATCCGTGGAGATCAATTTATTCCTGCACTTAATTTTTTTTTTTTTTTGTGGCTGCCTTATCACTTGTCTCTTATTCCCTGAATGGCCATAATTAAGGATCATGCTAGTCGATCATGTTCTTCTTGTGTGTGTGTGTGCCACTTCACCTCCAAGACTTCTTAGGTCACTATTACCAAGTTTTCTTTTTCTCTTGCTCAGCTTTTTGGGTTTTTTGAAACACAACCCCACGTCCCCTCCAACCTTCCTTCCCTTCAGCTGTGAAGCATTAGATTTAAAAGTTAGAAGCAAAAATACAGATGCTTGTGTCTAAACAATGCATGAAGGACCGAATAATATGTTGTAGAAATTCGCGTTGGATAATGTGCTTGTAGAAGGTTCCCAGGTCATACAGTGATGAATATACTATAAGAACCTATACAGGAAAGAAACAAGTAAAAAGTTCTGTAGATATGACTTATCTTGCCTAGAGGTAATTGGAAAAGGTGGTGAATGCATATTTGAGAGACAAATTAAGATGGTAGGCATTTTTCATTGTCACTTTACTGATGGGCATATTCAGAGTGTATACCCATAGTTTATACAATCTAAAAAAAAAATATACAACAGTAATATTGTATAGAAATCAATAAACATATGTAACCATGATCTTTATGTCTTACTGTGAATTATTTAGTCCTGAATTTACTAGTTGCCACACTGTGCTTTAAATAAAGTCAGTTCACAAACTCAGGTTTTTTTTCCCTGTGTTAATCTGATCTGATTCCCACAGTGGAAACAAAAGTGCTACCACTCTTCAATATTGCCTTCACAAATCAGCTTCCTGTCTCCATGTTTAGGAAAGGGTTTGCAAGTTTAAGGTGTCTGTACAATGATTGCTGTGATGACTCCAGGTGATGTAAAGATCTCGTGGAAATGCATGTGCCATGGGTTCCAAGGCGTGAGGCTTCAGCTGGGCTGCTGCGCCCCACGGGGAGCAGGTTCTGTGGAAGCCACGCGCTTCTGTCAGCGCGCTCTGAAAGTCTGCCTTGTGGACAGGCATAAATTAGAAAATGTCAGATGCTTCCATTATACGCTTTGTTCCCCTAAAATTAATCTCTTGGAGACTTTATATACTCTCTCAGTGGACACACGTGGGCCCACGTGTGTTTTTTCCAGCCTCTGAAGAGCAGCCTTCCTTGCACCAGTAGTTCTCAGGTATGATGGGCATCCCTCCTTCTACCTGTCTAGGCAGCTACTCATGATTAGAAACAAACGTGACAATTGCAATAAAGAACAACTGCTACAAAAAACCTTTATCCTTTACAATATGGTGTTTCAGTCTTGGGTGGAAAAAATCTGTTCATAAATATCTTACTGTTACTCTCTGTGTCCTTCTGTGTCTCATGCCATGCCTTAGTCTGGCTGGTGTGGGCTTGTAGTGAGGGTTAAGTATCACTCTTTTGTCTCCGGTGCTGAAGGCCTATGTTTTGGAGCGTATTTTTGCTGAGTTGTTTTCTGTGCAGAGTAATTGCTGGTGAGAGAAAATGGGGTACTCAATGCAGTGCAACTTCTGTTATAGGAGTTCCACTCAGTGGATGTGATGGTATTTAAAAGAATGTGGAAGTCATTGTATATGCTTTTTTTTTTCTTTCTCAGAATGTTAATAATTGAATCCATCTGTTTGAATTTAGCCATGTCAGGAGTGATCTCCTTTATGAGGCACAAGAACACAAAGGAGGACACGAGAATGGGCTGCTGCAGAGTAAGATGCCTTGATGCTGGGGGGCTGAGCATCTTTGCAGATGGGCGGCATTGGGAAGCAGAGCTCTAACATAGTGGCTGGCCTGTAATGTTTTAATTTCTGCAAGTAAAGTGTAACTTCTCATCCTTGGTAAAGTGAGTGTCTGGCTATTTAGCAAGGGACAAAGCATAATGTCATCATTTGAGAGATGTATTGTCAACTTGGACAGGTGATATTTAAGGAGCCTGAAGAGAGAAATGACCTGGCAGTGTAACAAGACATATCACAAGCGACTGTCTCAGAAAGAATGAGAACAAGACAGACAATTTCCATTACTCCTCAGTGTTAAGGTGCTAGCATTATCCCCTAAACAACCACGTGCTCCAAGCAATAATCATGCACTGTCTTCTTCTGTACTAATATGAAAGTGGAATTCAATCTCTTTGACACATATTGCTTCAGCTTCTGGCTTGTCAAGTTGTTTCTCTGCTGGAGCTCAGCTAATATATAGTGAATGGGCTTTGTATACTGACTGAAATGGGGAATTAGTTATCCAGTTTCCTCTGAAGCTGGCCGCAGAGGTGCCTAGAATATGCTAGAAGAGAGATGCTTTGGTTTTGGTAGCCTATAAGTTATTGTCGGTTATGAAAACCATGAAACCTCGAGCCCTTCTTCAAACTGGCTCCTCGTTTGGAGTCCCTTCTCCAGTCTGAACTGCAGAGCCTGTTACCTGTGTACTAATTCCCATAATAGCTTGGAGAGAAGCAATAGTTCTTTTTCCATGTCTTCCCAGCAGTGTGTGTGCGCGCTGGGTTTTATGATAGCATTTCGTAGTTTTTTTATAACCTCTCAGTGGGAACCTATTTTTGCAATAGCTGATAGAGAGGCTCTACATCTTCAGTGTCAGTCAAATCCTGCCTTTCAATGACAATATTCACCATCATTATGATATTCTGCATGTTGATGAAATACATTTTATAATAAACTTGCTTTAATTCCATAGTAAGAGATACTACTGTTGCAACTGTTTGATTTCTGTATATGTAAGGAGAAATTAAATTATCATCTATAAAAATGAGGAATTGCTCTTCCGTGCTCTATAAAAAAAGCCCTTCAATAATATTCAGTGCCATCCTGGAACTTGCTGTTTTTTCATAACCTGTGGTGTGGTGGAACAACCCACTATTTCCATATTTGAAGGATTTGAAAATTCAAAATACTTGATCTGAATTGGATACAAGAAAATTTAAAAAAAAAAAAAAAGACCCACAAAAAAACCCCAAACACTATCTTATGCATAACCGGAATCACTTTTCTAATAACCTAATATCTACTTAGTTTGCCTGTGTTTCTGTTCTTTTCATTTTAAAGCAGTAGTGTAAGCATCTCTTAGCTGCATTTACAAGATCAATTTGTTAAAGAGTTAGGATAACCAGCTCTTTATTTTTTTTAATTTTTTTTTTTTTACATTCACGGAGCAAATTGAGGACACATTTTTCCGTAGTGTGACTGCATCAGTACAGAAAACTGACAGATAAACTACCCTAGCATGTGCTGAATCAAATGGTATGTTGTAAAGCTAGTATTACGACAAACTTCCCTAGCTTGGAGGCCAGGCAAACCTTTCACGATGTCCTCTGATGGATGCCTATGGACTGTGTACTGCTTCGTACAAAATGTGTGGGAGGGCTCGCGTGGTAAGACACCGATGCTGCTGCGCTTACTTTTTCCTACAGCTGTCAGTAATGTCTGTTCCCTGATACACCTTTTGCGACCTAGTTTGATTGTTTAAAAGCTGGGTACAAGGAATACACAGTTGTATTTATTGCCTTTTTTCAGCTGGTGCTGCCTACATTAGTTGGCGTTATATTTTTATGTATAGATTTTTCCATGTTGCCTTAAGGAAAATCATGTGTTTAAACATAATATCATAATGCACATGCATAAGCTTGTAACTGATATCTCGAAGGTGTCGTTTCTTAACTTTTGAATCCTTGGTTTTGCTCTCTTACAGTAATCTGGCTTTTGTGCATATAATTTGCTGTAAACAACAACAACCAACAAGAAAATCCTTCAAATTCTTTCACTTGAAAGTTTCTGCTGGCAGTTGGAGAAAAAGAAAATTAATAAAAAATGCATTTTGACATTTAAAAGAGAATTATTTGCCTTAAAATGCATAAACTTAAATGCTTGAGTTAGCACATTTTAGAGCATTACTCTGTGAATGACGTTTATTAGCTAAGTTAAAGCATGTGTAGCAGGTTTCTGTGTAGCAAGCTTCACTTTTATTTGTTTTGTAAGCTAAATCGCATTAGTAGAAGCAGCCTTCCAGCCCTGAGAAGGCTGCAGGATTTTTTTTGTCATCAACACATCTTTCCCCTTTCTATTTAGGTCTTGGATGTAAAGCTAAACACAACCAAGTCTGTTCCTCTCTGACTTTCTATCTTTTGGACTTGCATAGTCAGGGTCCACCTCATTGATCCCTACATTTTTTGTTGCTGTTTTTGTGGTGGTGTTGGAGCATCTTTAAATCAGTTTCTTTATAGCAGTTGGTAACCTCTGGGTTTGTATTGGTGGTGCTGCTGCGTTGTGCCAAGAGTTAACAGACTGCATCCTCTGTAGCTGCTGGCCCTCAGGCCCTGTGCTTTGTCTGAAGGATCTTTCTGCTCCCTTGACAGTTACACACTGACAGAGCAAATCTCAGAAGTGGTGAGGCCAGCGCTTGCTTACCAAAACCCTTCCTCCCCGTCCTCTACTATGTCAGCATCAGCTGAAGGCCTTACCCAAGAGGACAGCGTTTCCTATTTAAAAATACAAAGAGGGGGAGGGCGAGAGCGGGCTTGAAATGCTCACTGCTGTCTTAGGAATGAACTAGTTGATAGACTTTGCCATCACGTAGCTACTGAAGCTCCCTCTCCCAGCTGCTTCTAGCTATGTAGTTCAGCTCATATCGTCTAGCAAGGTGGTGGACTCCGTTTCTTCCTTCCTGAGGCCACTGATGTGAGGAGGCAGTTCCTGGCTTCCCAGGTCCTTCAGGGGAAGATGTGCAGGGTGGAGGCTCATAAAGGCTGAAGGGACCAGGGGAGATCAAGGTGGTGAGACTCAGATTTAGCAACCAAGATCCCCTGTACTGGAAAGCTGGGGAAGGGACGAAGGCACTGCAGGACACGAGAACCAACCTGTCCCTTGCAAATCCTTGCTGCTGTTGTGCTGTTGAAAGTCTGGCATGCAGCGCTGTAACTTGAGGTCCAGGAATAGACAAGGGGCAGGTCATCCTTGAAGGCTGGGGTCAGGAAGCAGCTCGTGGCAGTGAGAGGTAGGATGTCTTCTCCTCTGCCTTCTGTATGGAAATTGTCCGAGGCATGGAGGGAAGAACCAACACGAGCAGTTCCTGATGGAGCCATGGTGAAATACATGTTTCAAAACCAGTCATTCTTGCTTAGCTGCTTTAAAAAACCCAAAAAATAAAAGAAGGCAGGCCAATATTCTCTGCTGTGTTCAAGGACAGGAAAGGATCTAGCTTTGTCTGGGGTTTAGTATTGAATTGAAATGTTGCGGTCCTTGATCGCTTGTGAATGTCCGTCACCATACATAGGTTGCTGGCAATGTTTCCAGCAAAAAGATATGAAAGAAATAGAGAAACCGTTGTTTTGAGTTTTAAAACTGTGTATATGCACACAAACACATAGATGTGTTGAAATACATTTCAATTTCAAGAAAAATATTCTGATAGCTTTGTAAAAAAAAAAAAGGGGGGGGGCTTCAGCTTACTGGAACATTTTTCTGTACATTGTTATAATATCTTTAATAACTAGTCAGATGGTTAGAACTATTTTCTCTCCCCAGTGTATTATGATAGATATGAAGGAAAAAATCTGTACCTGCAGTTTTTTACAAATTTGAAAAAATAGACAAAGCCATATGTTCGTGACAGGTTATCATTTGCAACGAAGTAGCCACTTAGTTTCAGTGTGTTTTTTCCAAATTGTTGGGTTTGCATCCTGGTCTTATGTTGATCTTAGTCATGGGAGTAGGGTGCATAAATTACACCAGCTACCTGGATGCCTGTAGCAACCTGAATTCACCTTAATGTTCAGAAACCCTGGCATCATAAGGACAATAGGTTATGGTGAGAGAAAGAACTACTTCATCTTAACAGTTGTGTCAGAGAATTGCATTAGGAGTAGAAATAAAAGAAAAAAATATTGTCATATATATTATAACTAAGTGTAGTTTGGAAGTTAGAAAAAAAAATATGTAAGCATCCAAGAAGTAGAATTTGAGATTTGTTTTTCCAATTAAAGATGGGGAAGGAAGGAACCTACTATTTTCTTTTTAAAGAACTTTTTAAAGTTTATGGAAAGGATTTTTGAGGAAACCTAAAAAAATTGCTAGAGATGGAAAATTAAGCTTGTGGCACGATTGTTTGGATAATCCCAGTTGCTGATACCAAAGAGATCAGATTTCCTTGTGTTGTTATACAGGTGTTGCAGTAATCTCGCATGTCAAGACTGCTCTTGATCTCTGCTTGGGCCAGGAGTGTCTACCCTTTCTCCTCCCTCCAGCCCCTGTGGTACTTAAATTGCCTTTTGGGTGTCCTGCTTGTAATCTTTCCCAGAAGTACTGGTCACTGGTTTTGTGTTCTGGACTGAACCAGTGTTTGGATCTGTGGTCAGAAGGTCAAACTTCAGTAAGGGTAGGCTCAAATATTCCATCGGTGGTACATCTGGTAGCTCATGAATGCTTACCGAAAGGCTTCTGCTTCTGTCTGGAGGGTAAATGGGTCAAGGCAGGCTAGCAAGAGTTTTTAGTTGTTGCTGTTGCCAGTAATTTCAGTTTTCCAAGTACATGTTTAATGATGTTTCTCTTGCGAGCAGTGTTCAGCAATCTCCTCGAAACCAAGCTCCCACTGAGGCATGGCCAGCGAAACCTGACCTTGAAATGATAATGCAAGCCGTGCCGAAAATTAATTGCTGGTAGCATTCTCTCTGCTGTTTGATTTTTAATGAATAAAGAGTTGCAGTAAGTTTTGAAGTTTTTATAGGCAGGATACAAATTTGCTCTTTTTCATTTTCTATTTCAAATTGATAGCTCAGTTGCTCTCGCTGCAGATTATTGAAGACACCTTTTAAGAACTATTTTGATTTAAAAAATTTCATTATAAAATAAAAAGGAAATACAGTGGTTTAATGGCATTTAGAAGCTTACTTCGTCAGTTCGGTATTATACTTGCAAAGCACATAAGCGCAATACCATCTTTGCATTACTTTAAATTTAATTTAACAGTGTTCTTAGAAAAAATTGTGCAAGTCTAATTTATGTTGACAAAGGCAATACAAAAGTATTTTGTAATAAGCAAGGCACTAATACAGCACACAAGAAATCGATTTCATATTACATTTTTGTATAATTAAGTAAAGTGCTAACTTTGAGCTATTTCTTATGGCAGCCCATAAGGCTGTATTTTTTGCACTCTTACAGTTAGCGTTTAAGTTGAAAAGCACATTTAATTTAAAAATGTTTGCTACCAAGTATGCTAATATAATTGACACTAAAGTAATTTACCTTTATATGTTTTATTATTAAGTGGAAGTAATTCTGTATAGATTTTGTTTCCTTGTTGCTGTAATTTTAATTACAATATTGAGACTATCCCACATTTGAAGCATTGTTCAACTTTATCTGGTCTAAAGTGAAGGGATCTCAGATAAAACCATCTGCACTCTGTTTCACCCTATATTCTGCTCAAGCATTTATGTTACCACACAGCCTTTTTCTCTTATGCAACATTGCTTGCTTTCATACACTTTCCTTTCTCTTTTGAGATTTATTCACTTCATAAATTTAGCTTCCAGTTTTAGAAGTGAGTTATGGAAGAATGTCTTTGGGAAGGTCTTACCCCAGACTCCCAGTCCTTTGTCCCTTTTTTCTGGAAAATAGAAGTTAAGGTGTCTTGTGATGGGTGGGTTGGTGGATTTTTTGAGGAGGTTGTGTTTTTATTTTGTTTGTTTTTCTTTTGGAAAATATAAAACAAAGCAGAGGATGCAAGGCTGTTGTACTTAATTTTCTTCCTTTCAGCCATTTTTCCCTAGTGCTGATGGCAATGAATTGGATGTGCTTTAGCACTTCACATGTTTTTCTCATCAACTGTCCAACCCTCCGGTATTCACTTTCCACCTTTCTATTGTATCAGGATTTCAATTTCCAGTTAAGTATCTGATACTGAACCTGGAAATTGAAATACATCTGTGGATGTGGACTACTGTGAATCAAGGGAAGGCTATAGTTCTGTCCTACCAGCATCAGCGGCTGCTTTTATTCCCCCTGCATTCACTCTTCTCTGTAACACCTGTCCCAAACTGCCTTAGCAATACATATAATTTTACGCTTGTGTTTTTCTTGGGTTTATATGGTTTTTGTCCTCTGCTGACAAGGCAGAAGAAACAAATTATTGGAAGAAGATGGGAGGTCAACCCTTTCCTTTCTCGTTAATAAACTTCTGATGCAAAAGAAACAAGGAAATTACCATATTCAAAATCAAGTAACAGACAGTGATTGACTGTTTCAGTTTATTATTCGGTTGGAGTATCTTAAGTTGTGCCTGATTTTTGAAGGATGTGTTCAGCACTTGTTGAAAATAAAGAGAAGAGGCTTCCGGAGGCACAGCTTCCTGAACTTTTGTTAAGATGGATTTTCATGATTTGTATCCTTTGCTTTAAGCATGAATAGAATGAAACTGCATGCTTGGCTTAAAATCTGACAAACCTGTCAGACACTTTATGCTCTGCAGTGACCACAGAATTCTTGGTGTAACCTAACTGGGATGACCTCAGTGCATAACAGTGACATCAGGTGTGACCCGTTTGCTTTGAAATTTTATTTGGAAATACCATCTCATCATATTTGGACTCCCTACAAAAATCAGTATTTGGAGAATATTGCATTCCTTGGGTAGAATGTTCAGATGATGCTTAAGATTTATTATTAATATTCAAAAATGTTCGGCAGTTCAGCTTTCAGCAGGCAAACCTTGGGTCAGGAAATGCTCAGGAAATTGCATACCTTCTCAAAATGTAGAGACTCCATGTCTGGCAGTATTCTTGAGAGGTATTATCCTATGTTTCCTGCTAGGAAGAAGATACTCCATAATAGTATGAATTTTACTTTTGTGTTGATTCCATATATACACAGTGGAGACCTTTGCTTCAGTATGCTTCTGAAAAAACAATGGCTCTTGTACTTATAATTGGAAAATCTTTGTGTTGAGTTGATAAGTTCCAAAAAGCCATTTGTTGCTTTTTCTAAGTAACTCAGTTCAGGCAGTTGAAAGAAAATCATAAAGATAACTAGTTTGTTTTTCCTAAAGTTCCTGTTCCTGCAGTGCAATTTCCACAGAAAATGAGGCGAAACAAGGGTATAGAATAACATTAAAGTTTAGTTATATCAAGAAACTAACAATGCAGATTGATTGAAAGAGAACAGATTGAATTACTGCAAATGTGATACAGGTAATAAATGAGTGAAGTAATTCCCTGTGTAAGAAGCCTACCTTTTGAAAGCCAAAGTTTGGTTGTTCTACTGAAAAGTGAAAATAGCAAAAATTAAATAACACTTTTGAGTCAGTCATATTCCCTTTTGTCAAAAATTAAAAAAAATAAAAATCAAGTGTCATAAAAATTAATTAGTTGGAATAATCAACTTCCAAGTTATTACCAGTACCAAATAACAATAATAATATTTGATGCCTAGTAAGAGTGGAAGATCAGGAATAAAGTACTCTATGACATTATCGTATCAATATATCTGATGTCTGAGAATTTAAATACTCTAATATTTTGAGCTTTTTAATCAAAGAGATTTTCTTCTCATTTTCTCCATTTCCAATCCTGAAGAGCTTAGAGTGCTTGCAAAGCTTTATGACAGCAGTGTGATCTATGCCACATAAAATGGTCCCTGAGTTCTGTAATGCAAGAAGGAATGTGGGATTTGCCATGTGAGTGCTTGAGACGGCCTAACTCAGAAGAGAAGAAAATAAAATCAGTCCAGGGACCTCCAGAGTATGATTTTTTTCAGAAGCTTGGAGGTACATCAGTTGTATGGACATAATTAGAATTATGTGTATTGTGTTCCTGTACATGTTTTTATCTCAGAACATTTTTTTGGAGTACTGGTGAGTTCTTTCCTTAAAACCAAATGAGGTTTTACGTTACTTAACTTGCTTCTAATAATTTTACCTTATTTTGTTGCCATATTTTGACTGCAAACTTCACTTTACATATAGATGCCTTGAGGCATTACTGTTCTTCATCTTCTTACCATTGCATCTCTCTTGGATGGTACCCCCTTGCCTTCCCCAGCCTTCCCTTCGTCAGGGAGAGTGGAAGAGATCACACAAGGCCCCTTTGCCAACTGCCATGCAGAGCCAGCCGTGCACATTAACTTGAATCCCCCTTGTTGGCAATTTAATCAGAGCTGCTTGACTTTTTCACTGAAGAAAATGAGATCTGCTCATTGTACTAGCGGAGATTTTGAGGGAGAGAATTGCTGGCTGACAGGCATTAATTAACTAACTGCTGGAGTGCTAATACTTTCGGGGCAGTACCAAGGTTTTGATTATCTCTCTCTTCTTTCCTTGGACATATATCTGCAAAAGTATATTCTGCCTAGATCGTGAAACGCGAATATTTTAGAATTACCTGTGGTGAAACCGCCTAGAGAGAGTGGTACAGGCCAATTGGCAAAACACTAAAACTGGAATTATAAGTCTGAGTTTCTAGTTCCCAGCTTCATGCTGAATCCACCAGTAAAAATAGCGGTATTAATGTTAATATAAGGCAGTAGGTCAAATTCTTTCATAACCATTAACTACTATGTCAGGGTTTTGATGTGTTATGGTGATGCCAAGCCTCCTGTCTTCAAGTAAGAGTGGAGCCTTCCCAAGGGAGCTGGCGTCTTGACACGCACTGCAAAAACCAGAAAATTATTTGGCTGGGTAAAGAAATGTCATGTTTGTGTAACAGGATCTGATGTCTAAGCTGTAGGCATCAGGCTCATAGCAACCCATCTGATTTAGCCCGTAAACCAACTGTTGCCCCCCAAACTGTTTGAAGTTAATTATTGTCTGTAATTTTTTTACTGCTAGTTTAAAAATAATGAATGTACAGTACTTAGAAACAATTAACTGTGTAATACCAAGCTTTACTACTTTCATTTCTGTAGCATGTAGGAGATGATTTGCTTTTTTCTTGGGCTGAATTATGCTGTGCCATAAAGGACTATAAGAGCCCTAATTTGCTTGAAACATGGTTGAATTTATCACAGCCAGCACAAGCTTGCGTGTGTTTTCTTTCCTGATTTCACAAAAAAAAAAAAGAAAAAAACTTCCCCCCTCTGTTCTTGCAGTTCCCCCCTCCCCACCCCATCTGAAAAGTCATCTTTCAGAGCAGAGCATCTTCTGAATCCACATGAGTAATACGACTTAACTGTGTGTTTTATTCTTCAATACATTATACCAAAAAAGTGAGGCTGAGTGGGTGTCTTGTGGGGGTTTTTCTGTTTATTTAATTATAACAGAAATTACAAAAGCATTTTACTAGAGGGTGTCACATAAAGAAAGGGTATTGATGAAAGTCTGTGACAGCTGCTGTTGTTTAACCATCTCACCCACTTCCCCTTCTCACTGTAGGCATTAACCTTATCAGCCCAAAGTATTTAGGAGTTAATGGCCTGTTATACAACTCTAAGCATTCATGGTGATGGGATATTAAGTTATTAAATGTATTTTGCTGTGTAACTAAACCTCAAGTTGTGCTCGTAAATAATCGCTTAATTTGTTAGTTTAATTTGAGGCATCTATTTTTCTGCCTCCGTGGTCCTTGTTGTGTTAGGAGTAGTATTAAAATGCGAGTCTGGTAAACATCAGCATAAATCTCTTACCTTCCCTGAGATAGTGAAAGAAGTGCAGATCATCAGTTTTTTTCCCTTGAAAGTAGAAATTTCAAAATTAACAGATTAAAGAAGATAAATTCAGCAGCAGTATGTTCTGTCAAGACCCTTACATGTCCCTGTCAAGCCTCACTGAATTTAATTTTACATTTTGAAATTTCCGAAGAGTTAAATTTGAATTGAAGCTAATGTTACTGACAAGAGGAAAATAGAAGCAATTGGTTTGCACTAAGCAAGTTTGAATGGTTGTTAATGTGAATGACTTTCAGGCAGCGAATGTCAGAGAACAGTAGATTACTTTCTTTACCTCAGGCATTTTAAACCATCTCCTGTGGTAGGCCTGACATTATTATTTTTTTTTTTCCCCTCTTGAACACGGGAAGCAAAGTAATTGGAGTCTGGTAATTTCAGCCCATGGCTGATGAAGATAAATCATAACGAGCTACTGGAATGCACACTGACAATCCACATAGGGCTACTAGAACATGAACTCTCACTAATGCATTATTCAAATTTTGTTTCCTTCTGATTCATATTCTAGAAGGCCCCTGAAACTGTTAATTATGAAGCCAAACACCATTTGTTATTCTGCAGAAATTTCATGCCAGAAACCAATTGCTTCAAAACGCCTTCGCTTTGTTTCCAGGACTTGGGTGCCCAAGCACCGTGCTGCTCGCTCAACGGTGCGGGTGCGCAGGCTCGGCTTATTTGTCTGCGGGGAGCGAGAGCTTGTTTTATTCCTTCCGAGCGAAGTGGCCCTCCATCCGAAACAGGCAACTGCTCCTGCTGGCAGACGGTCAAGTTGTAAAGTCCCGGCATTTGTTTCCATTAAGGTGTGGCTGGCTGCCTGCGGAAACTCATCCCAGTTTCCCAGCTCCCAGACGGAGCTGAAGAGGAGTGGTGCAGCCTCCCGTGCCTTCGGCTGGATCCACCTCCATCGCTTGGGGTTAATGTTTGACCCGAGGGAAGGAATGCGAAACTGCCCACTGGGCAGGAGTGTGGCAATCTGGTTTTAGGTTGGGTTAGGCTTCCAGCGAATTGCACCCTTTGTGACTTTGGGCCTTTTCAAGCCTTCCTAGCTCAGGATCCTCTCCTAGCCTTGATCCTCACTGGTCTGGGCAGTCTTCAGTAGCAGCCCTTCCAACCACAGGTGATGGCTCTGGCTCTGTCCTTCTCTGGGAAGGAAAAGCAGATACATCCCAAATACTTTCTGCATTAAAAACTCCCCATCCTGTTGTTTCAGCCAGTTAAAGCAGACACGTGGCATCACCAGGCTGGCGGGGGAGGCAGGGGGGAACCAAGGGAAATGTCATTTTCTCTTTGGCTACTCCATCTCTTGTCCTTGAATTTAAGCAACGGCATAGTTTGCATCCCACAGCAAATTACTCAGTAGGCAGATTGACTTCTTTCTCTGGTCTTGATTGCGCTCACAGTAATGGTTGATGAAATTGTTTATGCAAATAGTGTATTAACTGAAAGGCACGGTGCTGTATTGATCAAAGCTGTTTTCTTGTTTTGGTGCAATTCATCCAGCAGTTGCCGCTGAGGAGAAATGTTGGGAGCCTAAATATTTCATTTCAGTGGTTTCAAAATGAAATGGCTCCACTTCTTTGATTTTGAAGCAATGTTTTGTTTTGAAATTGAGCTAAGCTAAATTTTTAAAAGGATAAAAACTACCTGGCAACACTTATATTGTGAGACATCCAGAGAAAAAGTTTTACTTCAGTTTTACTGAAACTAATTTTTCCTTTTTTATTTCTCCTTCCCCCCCTTTTTTCTTTTTTTGTTTTTCTATTTTTTTTTTTTTTTTTTTTTTGGCTTTTGAACTGAAAATACCTCACAGCGCTGTATGTGAGTGTTCCTTGGGGTCATATAGAGAATTGTTTCATTTTACATCTTGGTACCTTGTTTCCTTCCCCTGTGTTTCACAGCCACTGGTAATTTTCAGGGGACCAGAAAACACAGAGGAGGAGAATGAGCGCTTTTGTCTGGGGGGAAGCTGCCACCTCTGATTCAGAACCAAGCCTCTCCGTGTTTCTGATTGAAGATTTCACCTGCCACTTGCTATCAAAAGCCCTACATATATCCAAAGAGGGTATTTATGTGAAGAAATGCTTTCCGTCTGAAAGGAAAGGGGGAGATCACCTATCATGTTTTGCAAAAATACCAAAGAAATCATTCACAAGTTTGCTGGCTTCCCCCAGATTCAGTGTTTCCCTTGTGCTGGGTAATTTTGCTGTGAGCCCTGCGAGATTTATTCTCCACGGGGAACAGTGCCAGTGCAGAACAGCTCTCCCAGTTAGTCCTCCCAGTTAGTCGGTCCCTCTCCAACACCTCTGCTTTGTGCCTGGGAAGTCGTGATTTGACATTGAACTCTTGAGCGTGCCTGCAGAATTGCACTGTGTTTGCTTCCGCTGTTGCCCTGTGCTTCAGGGGAATGCTTTTACCTATGGGAACCTGGATTTTGAGGCTTGTGGTGGGAAGAGGAAGACCCTGGGACAGCAGGAGGGGGAATTTGGGAGATTTTAAAGCTTAAAAGGGTTTTCAGCGCCAGAGGTCGTGTACCCGCGGGGGTTAAAGGTGCGTATGGATGGAAACATTCAGCCTAGGCATTTAAAACCTTAGCCAGCTAGCTCATTTTCCTCTTAGCTCTACGTTTATAAACCTTATTGCAGTGGCAATAAGGTTGCACACAGGCTCGCTCGGTGGAGACGCTCCATCAGTCTCTGGCCACCAAACCGGCGTTTAACTGGTAGTATAAAGTTGGTGCTTTCATGTGGAACTAGTATCCCTTTACAACTGGTAATTAATTGGTAGCTTCATCTAACATACCTCTGAGGATATTTTATTACTCCAGTATGGCTAGCCTGGCAAGTGAGATAAGGGACTCTGACCAGAAGGAAATTTGGTCTTAAATTTGCAGCTTTTCTCTGCAGACATCTTAAGACCATCTGGGCAATGATTATGATTTATAGCCCTTTTGGTTGAATCATTTTATTTGAAGTCTTAGAACTTTAAATTGTTGTGAAGGACTGCTGCTCGCTAGAAAGAAGCCGTATTTTTAAGCACAAGTATTTTAACAGCTGCTAAAAAAAAAAGTAGTATTGTGAACAAAGAACAGTAAAGTTCATTTTCAAAATGGTAGTCATCAGAAAGGAAATTTATGTCAAAATATCTCAAATCTACTTCTGCCTAGTCACTGATTTCTTCAAAAATTGTCACTGTATCACATTGAAAAGAAATTGGTATTTTTAAACAGTATGTATCACTTTATTGGCCACTTCTTGAGAGGTTCTAAGGGCCTTTTTAAAAGTTCTTTCTAGTATGTTACTTCTAAAATTATTTGTTATGTGAAGTTATGAATGTTTGGGAAAATCTGCTTATTACGTGGGAAGACGGGCATTAATGCGAATTGCAATGCCAGGCTCGTGAGCCAGTATTGTTTCACGCTTAGCCAAACACTAAGACCAATATGACAGTGAACAGAAAAACAAAGACAAAAAGGAAGAAGTTAGAAAAAGGAACAATACTTAACAAACAAACCACGTGTCTCACGTCATTCAGTAAGTAATGGATCCACTTTTTTAATGGCTGGTACTAAACTAAATAATTATAACACATCGCAGTAAGCAATGAGGACACTAGATCATTTGAAATAAAAATTAAAATATAGTAGTGTTTTTAAATTGCTTCCTGCTATAATCATAAAGAACATAATTATGTAGTAGGCATATGCGGAGAAGCAGGGTGAGTCAAGAACGGGGGAAAATATTTTTTGCTTGCATTTGTGTACAAACTGGGGATTTCAAAAATCTATCATACCAGTTGCCAGCTGTCAAAAGAAGGCTTTTATCATAAGACCTGTTGCACACGCACACAGAAAAAGAAAATCACAAGTTGATCAGATGATCGTAGTCTCTGGGGTTTGTCCTCTTATTCCGAAATGCTGGATCTGAATTAGGGGGCTTAAGGATTTTTTTTTTAATTATTATTTGTGGGGGTTGTTTGGTTTGGGTTGGGTTTGGGGTTTTTTGAGTACACTGGTCTCTTCTACTGTATAAATTTAGCTGGGAATTGAAAATCTTGTGTTTGATCTCTCAATCTATTGCCATGGAAATGAAGGGTATTCCAGAAATTCTTGCTTTCTGCGTTTGTCAATTGATTCAGAAGGGAGAAAAGGTGAAAAAAAATAAAGCATCTTTGATGAAGAAGGGGGAATAAGAGATTGTCAGGAGTGTTGTATTAGGGTGACTATTTTGCATTCTTAAAAATTTCATTGCATTTAAATTCCACATGTGATTTTTAGTGCTATATATAATACCAATTCTAACTATTTTTAATTATATTTTTAGCGTGAGCTAATAGTGGATTTTCAGCATTAATTGTGCTTCATTTGTGACTTTTAATACATGATTAACTACTTTGCTCATGCATTTGAGTGCTAGTCAGCATTTGAGTCAGCAAAAATAATAATGATTTGTAATGATGTTTGGCTTTTAAGATAGCTAGCCAGAACTAGTCATGTTACATGGCATCTCATGTTAGGCAGGGCTTCAGTTAAACTTCAGCATTGAAATGATGCCTCTTTCTTCCAAATTCCTTGTTTCCAAGCAATTTCTGAATAGAATGGGAAATCGTGAATAAACTAAGTCAGCATTAAGAATAGAAGCATTCAGATCTCAAAAGTCCAGCCCAGGTGAACGCTAACAGAATTGGGGACAACTAACAAAAGTTTCAAGCACTTTTGTTCTTTAACTGCAGTAAAGAGTTGGAAACAGTAGAAAACAGCCATAAAGAAGTTGGAGAATTGTGGAGAAAAAATGCGTTTCAGAAATGTGAAGCACATGGCACCTGGGTAAGACATGCCGCATCTTCAAAAGAGAGCTCAGGAGGAAGGTAAAAGCACAGAGGATTTGGCTGTACTTGGCTGTCTTTTTTGGGGGGGAGGGAGGGATGTCACAGGATGGAAAAGGGCTTTGATTAGAAACTACAGACCATGACCAGTTCGCACAGGTAAATTATTAGGAGGCTTGCAATTAACCCCTGATAAAGCAGCAAATGTGTCAAGTAAAATACAATGCTGCGAGTAGACCAAAACTTGTGGAGAATAAAACTCTGATGGTGTGTGCTAGAGAAAGCCCATAGTGGTTATATTCTTGAGAAAGAGAGGGAAGTAGGGTCTTGAGTTCAGTCCCCAGAAATAGCAAGGACAGCGGTGCACACGAGGTGTTGCCTGTCAGTGCGGTGGTGGGTTAGACCTGTGGTCGTGAAGCCATTCTGGAACCTCTGTCCCATGTATCTTTGGAGCACTGGTGGTGGGCTGTGGCATGCTGCCAGGAGCACTCCAAACATAAACAGCAAAACTGAAAGAGGGAAGCAAGACCGTATATACATAGGTGCTGCCTCATGCACAGGCTAGCAAAGAAAAACCAAAAGTAGCGAAGAGCAGCAGTAGCCAGAGGTTAGCCTGTGTGTAGCGTAAGCCTGGAGGGAACCAACGCAGAGGTGCAGAGCTAGCTGAATAGGTGCCGAAAGAGCCACAGCCGCAGCTGTGATTTCCCTCAAATGCTTGCTGGTTATTTCCTCGTGCCATGTCCACAGTTAGGTATTCCTGGGGAAATCTGTAGGTGGTGGGAATCACAGAACCATCTAGGTTGGAAAAGACCTTTAAGATCATCAAGTCTAACCATTAACCTAACCCTGCCATCCCACCACTAAACCATGTCCCTAAGAACCTCATCTGCCCAGCTTTTAAATACCTCCAGGGATGGGGACTCGACTACCTCCCTGAGCAGCCCGTTCCAGTGCCTGACAACCCTTTCTGTGAAGAAATTTTTCCTAATGTCCAACCTAAACCTGCCGTGGGGCAACTTCAGACCATTTCCCCTCATTCTATTGCCTGTTATCAGAGAGAAGAGACCAATCCCCACCTCGTTACAGCCTCCTGTCAGGCAGTTGTAGGGGGCGAGAAGGTTTCCCCTCAGCCTCCTCTTCTCCAGGCTAAAGGAAGCTGCCCTTGGGGTGATGTGCTCGCAAGGTGCATGGTGGAACTGACTTCTAAAGAGAGAGCTAAACACCACGCAGCTACCTTCACTGGGATATTAGTAGCGTGTGGAGGAAATCTATAGGATTCCCAAGCAAGCTTTGTTCCGTAAGCAGCTTCATTCCTAGGCAGTGTCTGCCTTGTGCTGTTTGTGAGATCTCTTTCCGCCCTGTTCTTTTTGTCATTGTGTATCTCTTCTGCTATCCAGCCAGGGAATTGCTGTGAATAAAGGGTCATAAGAGAAGAGAACCTAATTTGCTCTGCCCACAAGAGATGCTCTGTGTAAATAGAGAGATAACGGAAAACTACCTTCCGTCCTGAAAAGTTCATGTGAATGACTCACGGGTGGAGGCACAACCAGTATTTGAAAGAGAATTTTGTGACAGTGACTAATCTTCTTTTTTCTTGTGTAGGAAGGCAGAGATGCCATATAGAATACTGAGGCTCCCTCAGAGTTTTGGGTTGGTTTTGTTTTTTTTTCTTTTTCTTGTTTAGTTCTAAAAGTGAGGAGGACTGGAAAATAACCCTTTTGTAAACCGTCGTTATTAAGCCCTGGAAAAGTGCTATTTTGATTACGCTGGTGCTTCTTCTTTCCAAAATTGAATGTATTGTATTTCAGAGCCCTACCCTGTATATCTACCCTGAGGAGTAAGAAATACGTGGAGAACTTGCAAGGTCAGAGACAGTACAGTGTAGAAATCTGCTGCTTTTGTTTCATAATCTCAAGTATATATTTCCTGCCTCTTTCCTTTTTCAGTGAAGATACATAAAGGCTAAATGTAGCAGAAATTGAGCTTGGAGCAAGTTTCAAACATAAAAACGCAGATTTATAATAGAACTTGGCAAGTGGATGTTATCTTTCATCCAAAGATCACAGTCTACAATGTGTACTTTGGGGATTGCAGCCGCGCCTGGCCGGACCCGGGGATTCGGAGTTCTCCTCTGCCTTTCGTCTTTTTAAAAAACGTCCTTATTGGTTTGATTGCTTTTGACCAAAGGATACGTGTATGAAAACTTACTTTTTTGGGGAAAAAAAGGGCACTCAAAGGTTAGTGACTACATTATTTATATTTGTGGGGGGGGGGAAAAGGAAGGAAATTAATTTCACTTGCTGCAAAACACATGCATCAGCCAGACATAGAATCCACTTTCTTTTCCTAGTCCTGCCATGAACATTGATCAAGTTGTATGTTTTATGTACATAAGAACAAATGTATTTGATGTAGCAGAGCAAGCTGCCATTTTTTATATCAGTTAAGATCAGAATGCTGCTATTAAACCAGCTTTATAGCTAGCAGGCACCCCATGTTGTTGGTAAAGCAGCAGTTACTGATACCCACATATTTTGTGGGGGTGTGGTGGGGGCTTTTGTCCGCCTTTACTTTTTTGGTTCTGAGGTTTCCTTGTGGAACTGAGAGGTTTATTAATAAGTAGCGCAGCATACTGGGTATGTGTCTTACTATTTGGAAGGCTGCTGATGTTGAGCTGAGCAAAGAAAAACTTGTGGTGTGTTTCTGGCTCACAGCCATGATTTTTTAAAGTGGCTTTGTAATTTCTAAATATGCATATGCTGTTCCCTTAACTGATCTTTCTGAAGTTTTAGCTTATCTGGTTCCAACAGATTCCTTAGATGGAGATGTTATTTGAATGGTCTGGTAGGTGTCCCCTCCCTCGGTAGTTGCTCCAGAAATCTCTGACTTTCACCAGGGAGGAGGAAAAGAGCAACTTGGCCCATGCATAAGCCAGGATCAAAGGCAGGTCAGTCGCTCAGGGCCACGCACGCTTGTCCAAGTGGAACTGCCTCACTCTTCAGATCTGCCAGGGCTCATCCCTCCTCCGAGGGAGGGGGGGACAACCTCCTATTCAGTGGGTTTCTTGGCATACAGATGAAGTTTTATGAAACTGCATTGTGTTTTTTAGCCTGTACAGGGAGCAATTACAGCATGGCTAAAGAATTAATATTTTAAAGTTGTCAACACAGTCTATTTTTTGGCATTTGTCATGATAGTTTATTGGAATTCTGCCCCTGACAAAGGAGGTCGGACTTCAAACCAATCGATACACGCTGTATATCGGTGCAAAATGCTGAAGAAATCAGCAGAAGAAAATTATTTCCTTTACCATACATTGCAGTTGCATCTTAAATGATTATTCTCTGACACAGAGATCCAAGCATTTATTGACGAGTCTGCAAAATTTTGATGGCGTTGTGTTTTTCAGGAGGAAACATTTCTCAGGATCAGAATTTAGGGTCCAGCCAGTGGTTTAAATACCATCTTGGCCGGCAACATTATAAAAGTGTTGTTTATTTCTAGAGACTTTTTCAGCCCTTATTGTGCAATACCAGTTACGCTGGCTGTAGCATAATTGAGTGCCGCAGTAATTCTTGTATATCTAGTCCATGAAGCGTGCTAGTATGAATTTTTTTTTTTTTTTTTTTGAGAGAGAGAGAGAAATCTTTTATAATTGCAAGCCACTATTCCCATTAGATGATGGCTGTGAAGCATTTTTTAAGCCTGGAAGCCAGTCTACAAATGTTGGTAAATTCTGTCGGGGGTGGGGGGTGAAGGCTGAAGCAGTAGGAATAGGACAGCCAGGCAGGAGGTAAAACCGGTGTTGCTTTCAGACCCTTGTGATACTTGTGCAAATTTCTGCTCGAGAGAACTGAAGCCCCTTCTCCATTATTGTAGCTGTATGCGCTGTCCTGAGACCAAAATGAAGCCCTGTATTTCTACAGTAGAACAGGCAAAGTCGGTGGGGAGCTGTAAGTCAGTAGATAGGTCTTTCTAGTGAGCAAGTAAAGAATCAGTTTTTCAGGTACAGGTTGTTCTTCTGGTTGTGATGGCCGGTGTATTTTAAGGAGCCCATCACCTACTCCAGGAGCAATAGAGCAAAGAATACTTTGCTGCTTATGTCTGAACTCTAATGAAATCCAACCTCTGCACGTTGCTGCTTTTGGAGAGGGAGATAAAAGTAAAGATCTCCCAGGTGGTATAGATAACTGTGCTGGATTGTTGAGGGATTTGAATGTCCTATGCATATGCTGGCTTCAAAACTCGTATCTTGGAAGCTTGTGAATTAGAAAGCATAAAAATTATCCCTGTGTTCAGTAATCACACACATCTGAGCAAAAGTTAATTGAAGGACAAATATGCAGAAGGCAGCCTGGTGGTGGAATTTGGTGTCAATACGATTTAAGGTATAGGAGTGGAGGTCTTTGCTTACTGGTTTTTGAAAGCCAGATGAGTTCCTTGGCTGGGTTTGCAGCACAACACAAACACAGCTATATCAGCACCTCTGCAGGGGTGATTTCTGAAATGCAGGAGCCATGGTGGGCGCCCACGTGTGCGGTCAAGATATCTGTAGACTTGTATCAGGTTGGAGGCCCATGTAGCTTTTCACAACAACTGTGGAGGTGTGGAACAAGAACAGACCTTTACAAATTCCCATGGAAAAGAGAAGTGGGAGGTGTTCAATATTCCCAGTTAGTTCTCTGTATTAGGAATAACCTGAGTTGTAGAATCTCAGTTACTTCTACAAAACCCTTCCTGGAAGTAAAACAGCCTTGCTGGTCAGCAGTGGGGAGCTGGTGGGCGGGGAGGATCTGAAAGGAGGAGATTGGGAAAATGGTTACAGGTGTTTACTTGCATTTTTCACAACTAGAATTTACAAGTGTTTCTACATAGCACAATCCATTTTTTAAAAACCCTACTTAGATAGTATTCCAGAAGTGGTGCTTATAACATAGCTGGGTATCTCATGGTGCCTTTATCAAGCAAGTGAAGACTTCAGACTTGAGCTGAAGAATGAACCCTTCTGCAGTAGGTCCCTGCAGAGTGATTATTCACCAAAATGCCCAGTAAAACTGTATTCTGTAGTCTACAAAATGGTATTTTTGGTTGTGTTGTTTGTTCAGAGGTCCCTTATTCTGGGAGGAGTGCAATCTTATTTAAGAGTACATCTTCAGCTGTTGTTATTGCAGTGTTGCTGCTGCTTGATCTTGATCTGCTTAGAAGTTACTTTTCTTCAGGAACATGCCAGAGCCATGGAAGCTTAAATCTAAATTGCAACATACAGAGTAATAACTTTGCAGTAGAATATAAATTGGTTGAGTTATAATGAACAATTGCTGCTCACTTGTAACAAATGAAACTCCAAGGCATCGCACCGGGCATATTTTAAGAAGAAAATGACTTATTGTTGTTTTCGTGCTTTCAGTTGGACCTGTGGAGAAAACAGTGTGGTGTTTTCTCCTATGTGCAGTGTGGTCAGCTGGCCGTCCGTTGTTAGGAGAATCACAAAATGATTATAGGATGGGACAAAGGACTTCTCAAGCATAAAATAGTGTCAGTACATGTTTAGTGAATGCTAAGGTTTACTTTTATCTCCCATAACAGTTAATATAAGGATTGCAGGGATCTTGACAGAGAAGATTTCGCCTTTTGGATCATCTTCAGAACTGGCCTTGATTTATGCAAAAGGAGTAATTAAGGATTTATAGGATATGATTGGACCTAGTTTTTTATAACTGCAGCAGAGTGAATATATATCATGCGTGCCGAGTGTAGCCATCGGAAAGCTGTACAAACTGTGATAAGTAACAAGTAAACCATGGGAGTTTTTTGGTTTGGCTTGTTTTTTTACTGAAATCTATAGTGTTTCCTGACTGCTTAGAAACTAAAGCCTGGCATGTGTTATTGCTTAATTATATCCTGTTGGGTGATTTACAATACATGCAACCTGATCCAGGAAAGCAGTCGTCTTTCAAAATTATAATGTGTTCTTCATCCTTATTAAATCTTTGGATTTGGTTGGAATGTGAGTATGGGCTGCTTTCAGTCTCTTCAGTTTGCCCTTGCAAAAATTAAAAAGTTGGGTTTATTTGGTTTGTTTTTTTTTTTAAACCTGATTCTAACAGTAGAACTCCTCCTGTCAGGTTGTCAGCTATTTCAAACCCTTAAAATCCGCGAACAAATTTAATTACAAACTTTTCTGTGACTGTTCATTTCCAATATGCTTCTGTTATCTTTCCATCTCTAAATTTATTAAGGGTGGTTGCCCTGTAATTCCTTACTTCTTGCTCCCCCTCTGGCTGAGCAGTCAGACTTATAGAGGTGCAAAAATGTGTAACCCCTTCTCTGCTGAATCTTTTGAGAAGACTTTGAAAAACTATGATACTAAGGTGGAATACATAAACAGTTTCTGTTTTAAAAAAAACCACAACCAAACCACAAACAAAACCAAACAAAAAACCCCCACCAAAAACCTCAAACCCCCTTTTACTTCAGTGTCAAGAGTCATAATGCGTTTAGCAGGATTTTGAATAGGATTTAGTAGCTTCTTAATCATTTATTTGGCTCTTGTAGGCTACTTCTAAGGCTACCAACAGCGTGGTTTGTGTATTCGCTAATGTTAGAGAAACATAAGTAGGCTAGCTGATATGTTCCACAGGCTATTTTCCCTCGTTTCTTAATTCTGAATGGTTAGCTTGAGTGGGCTGTGGTTTTGACAACCTTCAGAAGAATATTGCAAAAGTCATTCCAATGCCCCTGTTTGAATGTAGTACAGACTACAGGGATATGACATCTCTTTTGTGTTGTTTGTTATTGAATATCTCAGCCTTCACTAACTGATCCTGTTTTTCACAGTGCAGGCAACTTTGATGTGGTCTTTGTCATATAAAACAAAAGTATAGAATTTAATACAAAAGCTGTAGGATAGCTGAAAAAACACCTTAGCGACTCCAAAGCCCCAAGTGTCTGAACTGCTTTTGAAATATTTTTTCACACGTTTGTCAGAATTTCTCTAGCATTGGCTCTGATCATTCTAAAAATTCAGGTGGCATTATTGTTACATCCCAGCCCTGCAAATAAAAATGTCTGTAACTATTCATTTGAGTAGTCCCAGAAGAATTACAGCAATTCAGCTGAGCTGTGTTTGTATGCAAGGTTAAGACCAAAGAGACTGAAGATATTGTTAGCCATGTTGAAGGGAGTATTTTATGGAC
>BOSO01020230.1:55281-74271 GCA_018403395.1 Gorsachius goisagi | reverse complement strand
GGTTCACACAAGCCCACCTCTCCAGCCTGTCCAGGTCTCTCTGGATGACATCCCGTCCTTCTGGTGTGTCAACCGCACCACTCAGTTTGGTGTCATCCGCAAACTTGCTGAGGGTGCACTCGATCTCGCTGTCCAAGTCATTGATGAAAACATTAAACAGCACCGGTCCCAGTATGGACCCCTGAGGGACACCACTTGTCACCAGTCTCCATCCGGACATCGAGCCATCGACCACTACCCTCTGGATGCGACCATCCAGAGCCATTTATGGCTCCAGCTGTTTTTCCGAAATGCGTTACTTTGCGTTTATTGATACAGAATTTCATTTTTCATTTTATCATTGAATGTAGAGAGTCCTTTTGCAGCTTTCTGGGGTTACGTTTAGTTTGGCTGCTGATACAAAATTTCTGAAGTAGCAAAACTGTTTACCCCCTTTCCTAGGCCATTAATAAATTTATTAAACAGCAATAATTGGATATTTCTTTTGAAACATTCTTTCCACTGTGAGAAATGACCACCTAGTACTTTTTGGTTTCTAGTCTTTTATGCAATTATTACAACCTCTTGTTGCGCTTCTGTAAAAGGACTTTGAGAGTGTTTAGAAGATCCAAGTACGCTATATTGCTTGTGTTGCTTTCACCCATACTGACTGAATCCTTTGGAGGGCTCTTAACCAAATTGCGAGGCATGACGTTCCTCTACGAAAGTTACGTTGGCTCTTCCTCAGCTTATCATGTGTAGCCTTATCTTGAATAACTCTATTATTTATTATAGTTTCTACAGCTTTAAGCCAGAAATTACTTACTGCCCTATATTTCTGCAAACCTTTTCTCTCGGAGTGATGGTGTATTTGCCATCTGCGGTATCTTTGGCACCAACTGGATATAAATGGTAAAGTTACAGTACCAGTAAGTGGTATTTTCATAGTCTGGTATTTGAGTTCCTTTAGAGTTCTTTGGGGAAGCAGAAATGAGAACTGATGGGGTCACTTGGCTACTGTGCCTTTAAGAATCAAGACATTTGGAGAAAATTCAATGGCTTTGTGCAGATGATAAAGTGTTGGATGTCGTTCGTCCTATCGTCTTACTCTACAATGGCCAGAGGGGCTTTTAAAACAAGAGGAATTTTTCCTCAATATATTAGTAGGTTGCAAAAAAAACTTTGCAAACATTGATTTAAAACAAACAATTGGGTATTTACATATGCAAAATAAAAAATCAGTTGCATTCTTAATAACAAATACAGGCTAGTAATCCTACTGAAGAAAGTGCTTGTGGCACACACTGTCTTCATTTTTCTGTTTAATACCCCAGCTGTTTTACTATTCCACATTTTTCTTCAAAATACTGAAAGTGGGAAAGCCATGTTTCTACATAAAAGGGGTTGAAAAGATTTTGATTTAACTCAGAGGCATTCAGGAGCAAGCAAATGCCGTCAAGTGTCTTCAGCCAGTAGATTTCAATTTGTATTTAATACTTGCATAACTTAAACATTAGCCAGGAGAATTTTTAAACTCTTTTTTTTCTTTTAATTTGGCTTAAAAAAGTAAAAAAGACTCCTCCTGGACTGAGATCTTGTATCTCAAGTTTCAGACCGAAGTAAACTTTTACAGCCGAGTTGTAAAATAGCAGTTTATGAGACAAACTCTGCCAAAACTTTAACTATAACTGTGCCAATGTGCCATTATAATAATCCAACAATAATCATGGTCCATTATGTTAAATCACTCGCACAGACAAAGGCTGCTAACCTTTCCAAGTGGGAAAAAATGTTCCTTTCAAATCGGGGATAAATTCCAACTGAGAAGACCAAATGCTCCAGCCTTTAAGTAGTGAATACATTTACTTCTCCCCAGGGCTCAAATAACCCAACATTTGGTAAATGTTTAACAAGGAAGAATTCTCCCTCCCATTTGCCCTTTTCTCATATACACTAGATTAACAAATTTAGTTTAACAAGAAGATCTGTGTTACCCCCTGGTATCCGTCAATTAGATCCTTCCTCCTGTTATTGGCGTATCATCCCAGCCCATTTGTTTGATAAGAGGACCCAAGGTAATTAGCTGCGTGGCAGGAACGTTGTCTTCCCCCAGCCCTACCTCTTACACAGGCAAGTCTCCCATACACGTGAAAAGGTGGTTTTGCTGCTGCTCTTTCCCTTTTGCATGTATTTTTTAAGGGGATCTCCTGTTTGTGGCATTTCACAGAGGAGATTAAGTGAACATGGCAATGTAACCCTTGACTGCGGTTATGCCTCCCTGCAGCATGTCAGGAACTAAATCAAAGCCTCGGCAGGAATTCACAAATCCAGCTTAGAAATCTCATATTTAGTCCTGGATAAATGAACATTGTTGAGGACAGAATAACCGCAGGCGCTCTGACACATTCAGATAGTGGCGGGAGGCTGCGCCCGTGTCGGCTCTGTGGAGATGCCCATTCCTCCGTTAGCCTTTTTTATTTTCAGCTGGTTTTTTGCTTCATTCGGGTGCCCTGTTGCTGCTTCACATTGTATCTGGCGGGCTGGGTGGATGGCAAAACTGTATGGCTTGGCTCCCGCTGATGAACAGGTTTCAGATTTGATTAAATCCTCCCTATTGCAGTTTGGTTGGTTTGGGTGGGGTTGTTTTTTCCCTTCAGTTTGTGAAATGAGTGGGCTTAGGCTGTATAAGGAATTTGGGGCATTCCTATTTTTCCTGGGAATGTGTTAGAAACTCTGAAATTCCCAACTTTGTCCCGAGACATTCACAGCAGCCCATGGAGGTTAATGCCTTCAAGGTCTGTGGGGAGGATGGGGTTAGGATAAGAGGGAACCGAATCCCTTATTGGTGATCTGAAGTGCACCGAGCAGCTGCATTTAATTCCATGACTAGAGCTTTTACCTACGTTTAACACTGGAAAGGCAGTGGTGACAGCTGGCAAAAGTCTCTAATGCTTTTAACAGCAATCAGTGTCACCGACAACTAAAGCACCTTCCCATGCCTTGATCGGAAGCAAGACCTTACACCTATTATTGAAACCTGGGGAGAGGATTCTCCTGCAGGGTTCGGTGCACGTGCATGCGACTGCATGCACAGCTATTCCCACCACGTTGTTTTGTGCCGCATGGAGGATTTTCCCCTGATCCAAAACATGAAGGCCTGGATGAAAGTTGGGCAGCATCACTGGTGTGCTGGAGGAGAGCTAAGGCAGGACCGGTGCGAAGCTGCTCAGTGTGCACTTCAGCACCATGGCATTCCTCCGTGAGCCGCTGAACTTCATCACTTCATTGGCACTGAGGGCTCCATGCCTGATAGTGCTCAGTGACTTAAATATCCCTGTCAAAAGAGCCCTCAGATCAGCTCAGGATTGTGGTGATGACAAGGATTGCGGTGCTCTGTTTTACTCTGGGGCTGAGCCTGCTCTTCGGGTTGGTAAGTCCTCAGCTGAGCACTGAGCCATCGTTGTTCCGGGTGGCTTCTCCCTGGTTTCTGACCAGCTGACCTTCTGGAAGGGATTCTTTTGGGACTTGCTGTTGTCATTTCTGCCTCCGACGCCTCAAATTAGATAACAGCAACTTGAGACTTTAGCCAGACTGGCCATTGAAGCTGATGGTGAACGTGATAACTTGCTTCTTGTGAGGCGTACGTCACCAAGGGCTCGATGATGAGCTGCTCGCTGTAGCAGACAGGGATTGTGCTGCCATCTCTGTGGGAGAGGTCTCGTATCCCAGGAAAGCACAGCCATGGTGTTCCTTCAGCTTCCCATTGGGAGTGCTTTGGGATTTACCCTCAGGTAAAACGAGCACCTCACCTGTGTCCATGCCTGTGATTGCCAAGGTGATGGGTTTGGGGAGACTCCTCAGCGGAAAGGAAGGAAAGGAATTTGCCTGTGAGCTCTGCAAATACATTCACTTCTAAGGAGTTTATGCATGAAAGGGTCTCTCAAATGAAGGCATGTTTTATTTGTAACTAGCTCCTTTAATTGTTGGCAAAGGAATAAATTTTCACTTATTTGTATTTTTATGAATCAAACTAAAGGAAATAATACAGCCTAGGTGCTGCAAGAAGGCACCAGAGGACTCATTTGGATAAATAGTGCTCTTCATTCTCAAGCTATTCACGCAGTCATTCTGCCATACTGAGACATTAGAAATCAAAACCATTCAAGTGCTTCGGTAACACTAAGCAAGCCGATTCAGTGGGAGGGCTGTATAATAGAACTGTGTCGCAAGATAATCACTCCTCACTGCTACACAGACGCTACTGCAGCAACGTGTCCTTGTCATAAAGATGCAATTACCAATGTCTCAGTAGTTTGATCAAAAGGTAAATACCCAGATGATGGAATAAAGAGCCAGTGTTTCCATCAGCTCCATAAGCATCTCCATGTACACATGCGTGTAAGGCTTCCCGTTTTGCTCTACTGTCTTCCTAAGAAGAGAAGAAGGAGTATTTCTAAATGCCTGGGAAAAATAACTCTTAGAAAAGACATGTGCATTCAGTTAAGGAATTAAAGAAATAAAAAATGATATTTTGTGTGCTTGGCAGATCTTTTTCACTTTGGGGGCTAATACAGAAATATGAAGTCAGATCCCCAAACTCCCCGTTCTGAAGGGTCAGGCATTTCAAGATGCTAAAGAGGCTTCCTTTTTGAAATCTGCTTTGCCAGTAGCCTGCCCGCTCAGCAGCTCTCCTATCTGGTATTTGGTTGGAATGCTCTTTTTAATTTAGGTTCAAGCAGTACTTGATTGTGGAAAATGCCAGAAATTGTCTGTACATCCTCAAACTCCAGTAAGGTCTGTGTGTGATAGAGGTACTCAGGACCTTGCAAAATGTTTTTAATTTGATTGATAATATTGTTAGATAGACTTCAATCCCTGCCAGGTCAGGAAGCGACTTCTGGGTCTGTTTGTCAAGCAGGAACACGGTGAGGCTGAGGTTGCTTTGAGGCAGCCCCTCTTTAGGAGCTTACTGTATGCTCACGTCTACTGTTGAGCAGCCTGGGGGGCACAGCAGAGCACAAAGCGGTCTGCTTGCCTTCCTGGGTCTAGTGGAAGAGTTTGGCAGGAGAGGAATATCAGTCATTCCCAGGGAACGCTGAACGTGTTGCTATGACACCATGGGCAGAGGAAAGGATGTGAGGTTCAGAGAGCAGGAATTCAGCAGCGTGGCCTGAGGGCTTGCAGAAAAGGAGACATCTGATGCCCCAGTTTGCTGCAGCTCAGGAACCTCATGAAGGATGGCTGGGTTGAGAGCAGCCTTGCAGGAAGGAACCTGTTCTGTTAGGGTGGGATGATCAGTTTACAAAGCCCTTCTTTATTCTCTGCTTGTCTTGCTGAGTTTTAGCTATTTTTAAAAGTCAATTACTCCGGTTTCTGTTCTGATAGCATCTAGTGATAGAGCTAATGTGTGCCTTTGGAGCTGCCAATGCATTAGTGGCTGTTTAAGAAGCAGGGTCAGTTCTGGCTGACTTGGGGCTCCTTCAGATGTGCTGGAAGTCACACTGTGTTAAACCAAGGAAGGTGTAAAACCTTTCTAACACTGTCTGCTCCTCTTGAAATTCACTGAGTAGAGACCCAACCAGAGCAAGTGTTGATCTGGTTCAACAGTGTAAGATTGAGGAGATGCTAAAGGAGTTTTTCAGTGAGCCTTGGACCATCCTGCGTAGGGGCCAAAGTCCTTGTGGAGGTGAAGGAGGGTCAAAGGGATGATGAAGCCCTTACAGTTTCTCCAGAGCACAGCATTTAATTCCCTCCCCTAAGCGTGAGCCATGCCGTGGGGATGCAGGCTAATTCTGGGAACAACTGTGTATTTTGTGCCATGAAGCCAAGCCACAATACCAGGCTAACAGGAAAGCTTCTGCCCTCGGGTTGGTCTGATGCTGCCCATGGAAGGTGCTAGGATCTGTGGTCATCCAGAAAGACTGACAGAAAGTTTTCCGGTTCTGCTCAGAGGTTGCCTAAGTGCTCTGCTATAGAACTGGGTTTTGTCTGAGAAAATGGTGTGAAAGATCTGTAGGGAAATGCAGACTTCCAGTCTCTACATGTCCTATATAAAATGGCAGTTTTCCAGTGTCACTTGTAAATGATCCTTTCCTTGACGTGCAGCTAGATGCCAGAGAATTTGGTACAAGCTTTTGCATTGCACTGAAGACCATAAAAACATCAAAAATTCCTTTTTTGGATGCGAGAGAGCTAGCTGTCTAGCTGGGTGGGTAATGCTGTCCCATCTTTGCCTGTTTTTATAGAATCTGTTTTTAGGTATAGGTTCAAAAATATCTTCCTCTTAACTACTTCCAAAAGGTCAGCGGAAAGCGCTGCTTCATCAGTTATACAAAACACTTTGGGGGGTGGGGAAGAATCAGAAATGAGTTGTCCTTTGCGTTTCTCACAGCAAGCATACTCGAAACGAACCACTGTCTCTGCTCTGCTGTGAAAATGCCTTGAAATTAGTTTGTTTTCTTTCTTTCTTTCTTTCTCTCCTTTATCGATACACAATTTCAATACAAACACGTATTTTAGGCGGGGTTTGCTGTGAGCGCCACGCTGCCCTGAAACCTGGTAGAACTCATCAGCTGCTGGCCAGCCACCCCGAGCCATGAGAGGCCGGGGCAGCCAGGGAGCAGGGGATGGAGCTCTGTTCTGCGTCCTGCTTGGAGCACTTTTACACAGCTCTATTTTTGGCTCCTCACTTGCTCAAATGAAACTGTCTGATTAAGTAACACATAGGAAATAGATTTTGGTCCAAGTCTGAATCATCGAGCTATTCATTTTTAAAAAGTGGTTTGGGGGTTTTTTGTTGGTTTTTTTTTTTTTTTCTTTTTTAAATCCGTGATGCTTGCTCCTTTCTGTGTTGGTTTGCCCCCAGCGGGACATTCAGGATGTATGTTTGAATTAGGTGCGAATTCGCAGTGTATGAGCTGTGTAGGCACCCTTGTGCCAAATGAAAGCCACCTGAAGTTGGCTTGGCTTTGAAAATGGATTTAGTCCACCCTAGGTCTCAGTAAGTGTTTCCTTGCTGAGATATAATTAGCTAATTAGCTGACTTAACTAATCCGGCTTTAAAATTAATTTGGATTACTTTCCTTGGCTGTCCCCAGAGAGGCAGAAGTGCTTAGCTCTCGTGGTAACTAACGCTGTCAAATTCTGGGAGGACACTACATGTGAAACAGTACTTCTGTAGCATCCCATCTTTTGAGCCTAGGTATCAGCATGGGGACCAAAGAATTTGTAAGTATTATCTAATCTGGGCTTGCCACACATTCAGTCTGTGCAGTTGACTTCCAAAGCCATTACAGGAGCCAGGACTTGTATTTCAGGTACATCTGACCTTTTGCTTGAGCAACCAGGGCTCTAATTTCAAGTCAAACCACAAGGTGTAGGTAAGGTCTCAAGTTTCTTTTTAAATTGCCAGCCTTAAGCGCTGGATGCACAGCTAAATTCTGACATCTTTGAAAATTCACATGCAGTCAAATTCAAAAGATTTTAATTAATAAATAAATTGGATATAGCATCAGTGAAGATGTTAGATCTCAGCCTAGAGCAGGAGAGGATGAAGCACCTAGACAGAATGGACAGTCCATGCTTGTGTAGGGGTCTGGTGAATTATTGCTTTTGAAGCCATTCTGGAACCATTAGCGTGGGGTTTTTTTGTTTTTGGTTTGGTTTTTTTTTTGAGAATCCACTGAGAACGGACTGGAAAAGGGTAGATGGAATGCATGTACTTTAATGGAGAAAGGAAAAGAGATTAAACCAGATGAGACTCCTCTGAGTGCAAAACTAGTTGGTTAATTGTATCCAGAGTATCGTTATCAGCATTCCCCTATCCAATTGGAAGAATGTGATGTGTAATATTCCACAGCTATCTGTCCTGCTTCCAGCTCTGTTCAATGTTTTCATTAATGACTTGCACAGTGCAGTAGAGAGTATGCTTATTAAATTTGCAGACAACATGAAGCTATAAGGGCCTGCAAATACACTGGAGGACAGGATTAGAAAGGCATATACAAATTGAGGAACTGGTCAAAAAAGAAAAAAAAAGGAATGAAATTCAACTGGGGACTAACCTCAGAAGTCATCAACTGCGTGAACATGGGGTGCATAATTACTGGGCAGGTGATAACACTTTAGAAAAGTTTTGGTGAATTATAGCCAGATCACAAGCTGAATCTAAATTTAAAAACAGAACAAAAAAAACCCCAAACCCAAAACCCCAAACTCATTGCATTGCAAAGAAAGGTAGTCCTTGTACTAGGAACTTATTAAGCATCTACTTCTCAAGACACCATATGTACTACTCAGCACTGATAAGGTCTCAGCTAAGTTTGCTACTATTCCTCAAAGAATGTGGATCAGCTGGAAAGAGTCCAGAGGATAACACTGGGAGTAATCAAAGGTCTGGGAAAGATGGCTTATGTGGAGGAATTGGAAAAACTAAAGTTCTCTTGTCTGCTAAGAGACACTATCTGCAGTTAGGTAGAGGTATTTTCCAGTACATTAAAGGCATTTGAAAATACTAAATTACCTGTTTTACAAGTTTGTGTTGGGGCCAACATCACAGCAGGAAAGTTCCAGATTTAGATGCTAAGAAAATGTCTCCAGATATAATGGTAGCAAGGAACTAAAGTAGATTGCCTGGTGAAGCCATGAAGCTTCTGTTATTGGTGGTCAGTGGGAACAGGTTAGAAAAAGATTTATCCGCAGTGAAATTAATATAGTTACTGCTGTCTTGTGGGATGGCTGGGGAAGGGTGCATCAGATGACCTCTTAAGGTCTTTCTTGGTCTTGTGATTTGAGAGCAATCATACTCAAAATAATATCCAGAGGCAGCAGTTGCCCAAGTAGACATTTACGCTACTGTTTTAATCTTTGCATTCAATTACTTCAATTTTATTATTTCTAGACTCTCTGCAAGTAGGTAGGTCAGGACCAGGACACCCTGAGAGCAGCTCATGGATACCTGCTGTCCAGGTGCAGCACTGTTTTCTACAAAGCTTTGTTCCCAATCTTATTACGAAGTTCCAAAGAAGATCTCAGTCTAGTACTTGGCAATGTTTTTTTCCTGTCAAATTTATGTTAAATTTGGTAAACTGTTTCAGTCAAAAGGCTTTGTTTTGATATTTGTCGAGCAAAATATTCTGATTCTCTGTAATGGATTGACAAATTCACAAATGAGTGTTCCTTGTGCTCTGTGGTTTATGCATTCTCCCTGCCTTAGATAAAATTGTGCTTTGAGTCTAGAAGTTGGAGAAGTGAATTTGTGTGCCATGGGCTATGTATTCTGGCCGATGCTCCATGAGTTTGAGGGGTCAATGTTTGTGTGCTGTCTGCAGTAATCTTTCATTTTTGTGATTTATGAAATAAAATTATATGACTGTTTTAAGAACAATGTATTTTTGCTGTATTAAACATATCTAGAGCACTATATCAGACCCTCTTGTTCTCTTATCACTTCCCTCCTGCAGCTCTTACCTCTGCATAGCATATGCAAGTGGGATGGAGGACCCCAGAATTGGCCTTTTCCCCTCTGACATGAGGCACCACTGAATTTAGAATTTGCTCAATCAGTGCACACCCAGGAAATGCAACTCAAGTGTTTTGAAAGAGAAAGCTAGGGGGACAGTTCACAGTTGTTGTAAGGTAAATACTAATTTATATTCCTTTGTTTAACACCTAAAAACCTGTACATCACCCAAACTTTCACTGTGTCCTTTGAAATATTCTGTTTCTTTTCTTCTTGGCTTTTATGTCTAAAGTGTGGACAAGCAGTCTACTGCTTGGGACAGCCTTGAAGAAGAGGAGAATATTCTTTCCTCTGAGTTGTGGAAGTAGTGAGTGAGTTTGGAGCAGTCATTTGAATGGTTCATTGTGCCTGCACACACCTCCGTGTGTCTAAGTAATCGTAGTGATTTCTTTTATACAATTTTTCAAAGTCCTGGATAAGATCTGGGCTCTGTGGATTTCAATACAGTAAATGCATGTAATTCAAGATGCGAAGAAAGGAAAGAAGCATTTATTTTACAGATGGGGAACTAAACTGTACAGCACTAAGAGACTGTCCAAAAATAATAGAGAAAAACTGTGGCAGAACATGGATTCAAGTCTGAACTTTGTGATGTGTCACTCGGATCCCTAATTACTAGGCTGTTGTTAACTTTCCAAGTTGTTGTCTTATACGTAATCATAGCACTTAGACCTTTAACTATTTTGCTATTAAATTAAACCTTTCTTCGCTCTGCTGGAACACTAGCGTGACTAACTAGAAAAATGATGATTTCACACCAAAGGTAGGGAGATGTGGCCAAATGGATATGGCACAGCAGTCTTGCATCAGGCTGACCCATTAGGTGTCGCATCAAGAAGTGCCACATTGCTGCCTTCCTGCACCTCAGTGATATATCTCACACTTGCCGCCGCGGTGCTTGGTGTGACTACTGGCACGGTTATCGCTCAGGATCCTTGGCTTGAGGCGTGGAGGCCAGCTGTGCTATTAGAGAAGTGCCATCGTGGGAAGCTGAAGCTGCAGCCAACGTGGCTGTGATATCGGCACTGCTTCTGACATTCTTGGACACCTCCTCTTTGCTGCTCTCCTCTTTCCTACTCTTGCATCCCCCGGCCCATTAGACTGCACAGGTCAGATGAAAATTTCTACTCGGTGATTTTTTTTTTCCCCCTCTCCCCCCATACTTTCAACCACACAAACCTGGTCGAGGAGAAGTACGTGCTATCTCAGAGATGTACATGGGTGTGAAAGAGTGTGCTAAGTAAGGCCTTTCTTCAAGTTAAGAAAACAGCAAACTCGTTCTGTGACATTCTCTGATCCTCTGGTGACCTGTGCAAGGCAGAGGGAGTGTTATGCATATACCTGAAGCAAAAACAAAGCCGAAAAACATCTAAAACTCTGCAGTTGTTGGGTGGGGTTGGACTGAATGAGGAGGTGCATACCAAAGCAAAATTATCTTGGGTCATGTTCCTGTCCTGTTTTATAAGCGTTAAGCAGGTTTTTTGGATAGGAAACTTCCAAGGAAAAGGGAGGAAGAGTGGGAAGTGGTGATTCAGAAGTCAGTGGCTTTCCCCAAAGCAGCCCAGTAGTTGCTCTTTAGGTGCCCAATTGCCAGATTTTGGCAGAAATTTAAAAGCTGAGTATCTGCTGACTGTCAGGCCAGCGCTGTCAGTCACCTGCATTCAGGTTAATGCTTCAGGGAGCTGGCCGAACTCCAGGGGATAACTCGCTCGCCTAAATAAAGATATCGCTGCTCTTTCATTGGAACTAGATATTTGTCCCTCCTCTCAGTCCCTTGCTCCTTCTTTGTGCTGTGGAAACATGAGGTGGCTCTGCACAGCTTGGGGATGTTCAGATCCAGACCAAAATTTCATGTCCCTGATAAAAAAAACTGCCAGGGCTTAAATCTAGCAAGCTTGAAATTAAGAGTGACCCAGATTAATGTGTGTCTGTGCTTTTTTCAGAACAGGATGAACTAAACGGATAGATAGGCTAAAAAATGTAGTGAGTAATATGTGTAAACTCAAGCCTTTGGTATGCAGCACCCAACTTGCCTGACTAATCTGCTTTATGTCAGCATGACGAGGTTTGTTGGAAGTGATGATATCTTTTAGTAGACACAGTAATTTAGCTGGCTATCTATTAGTAACATCAGACAAGCTTTCAGGCACATAAGCCCTTGTGTAGGCCACCTGAAAGCTTAAAAGAAGGCATCACCTTTGCTTTCAGCTGACCTGTGGAAGCAGTTGGGAGCTTAAAGCGTGCCTGCTCTCTCCATCTCTTCTGCTTCGTCTAATGGAGGATTTACTCTACCTTGTGTGCCTGATGTCCAGAGGCCATCTTATCCACCCAAGAGTATAATAATTTCTTTCTTTTGGGATGTTATTCTGTGTTAATGGCAAATATTTCAGGGAAGCGGCGTTTTAGGGTTTGGGGTACCTAGCTTTGCTTTGCTGGTCATTTGTTCTGTGGTGGAGATGGTCTGTGTTGTCTTAAAATCAGAGCCTCTCGTGATGTCTGAGTTTGAGTACCCTAAAGGAGATGTCTACAGTCAATAACCACTGTCAAAAAGCACAGATTTTGAAGATAATTGTTATAAGGTAAAGCACAATAAATTAGTTAAGCTGGTCTCCTCCTGTGCTGTTTGCCTTCAGTAAAGGAGAAGAAGAAATGGAGTTACTGCATCGCTTGCCTGCATTGTGGGTTAGAAGTGATAATGTCAGATAGCTACCAAATGCTTTACAACAATAACAAAAGCTAACAACCGAGTAAAGGCACCGGAATATTCAAACTGGAGCTGAAAAAAGAAATAATGAAAACCACCCTCTCTCATGAATAGTTTCGGTCCTCATTATAGATTAGTAGTTTTGTGAGATGATGTAGAAATGTTCCTTATTATCACAGCTTTATTGCCTACCTCTGTACATCTGTTCCAAAATTCATTTCAAAATGGCCAGACATTTCAATAATCCAGTGTGGCTTGGAATTTTCATATTGTTTCTGGTGCATTAAAATCTGGATGGAAAGCTGGTACTTTTAAATTTACAATTGCACAGACCGTACAACATCTGGGTAGCTTTGCTCTATTGCTTTCCCTGTTCCTTTAAATTTAGACCAAAGTTATGATGTGCATGAAAGGCTAAAGACCTTGTGTGTGGCAGGTGTTATTTCAAGCTGACAAAAATTCAGTAATATGTTCATTTTACTTTGATACGGCCTTTTACAAAATACGTAAAGCTCTACTTCAAACCTTGGCGAAATAACTTTATTTTAAAAACAGGCAAATGGAGGATCTTCTGGACTAGGAGAAATTACCAATCAACTTACACATGTGTGTGTATTTATATAAAAATATATCCATGAAATTGTTCCCTAAAAAGTTATTTATATATTATTCCTTTAAATTAATGCTTCATCCCTTCTCTCGGATACACTGATGCACTTTCTGGAGGATCAGTGAAGTGGGTTTTTTTCTGAGAACAATAGCACTAAGGCAAATTGCAGACTTTTAAGTTATATAGGATTACTTGTGTGAGCATTAATTACTCATTACTGCCAGTCAAACAGTCATACTTTGAGTTAAACTGATCTGTACAGCAGAATCTTTAGCAGAGCGAAACCTCCTGAATTCCACTGGTCCTGTCTGAGCTTTGCAGCTTTACACAAGCGAAGATATAGTTGATGTAAGCCTGTTCTGCCCCAACACATCCATGGCATCCTAAATACAGTCTATAGTAGAAGCTCTCTTTGGTCTGGAGGCTTAGTACTTGTATTTCTATTTTTAAAAAATAACAAAAACAACTCAATCCACACATATGAGAAAGAATGCAAATGTATTCATCCTCCCTATGTCCAACAGAGCCCAAATCTTAGGGGGGGAAACTGTTTCTCTCTTAAATGCTGCACACCTACAACTGCTGAATGAATCGGTGGGGGTTTCTGTGTCCTTGTTCATGTTTAGCAAGAGAAAAAGGGATTTGGGGGAAAGCCATGCACGTGCGTCTGTAAGCACACGTTAACTAAATCCCAACTCATGGTTACTCCTTAATCCCTCGGAGTCCCTGTAACCTCCGCCGCGAGATGTATCGGAGGGTGCTTCTGAATGAAATGCTGCTTAGAAGTCCAATCCCAGTTGTGTTTGGCATTGCTTTCTGAGGTGGGTATAATGCTATTCTGCCAGAACAGGTCTGATCAAACTGAATTTTCAACCTGACCTTCTACTCACCCCTAATAACTTCCCAGTTCCTCTGTCAGAGAGAGATTTATGAGCAAGAACAAAGCGTGATGTGTCTGTCCCAGCAGCGAGGGAAACCAGAAAACTTATTAAGAGAGAAGGGAGGGGGAGAGGAGAGGGAGAATGAGAAGGAAGGGAGGCTGAGAGTGAGTCCTGGTTTCAGACAGAAGCACCTCAGCTTCTGGTCTACTGTAATTACCCAGCCGCTGAAGAAATAAAATGTTGAAAAATCAATTTTATAAAAAAATCAATGTTTTAAACAATTTGAAGAGCTCTCATAATTTTAAATCTTTCTACAATGTACACGTTCAGAGCCCTGATCACCTTCAAAGCGAAGTGCTCTAATAATTTTAAATTGTTCTGCCCAGAAAAGGCTCCAAACCCCCATTTCACTTCCAAATGGAAGCAATCTTGAAAATGTGAAGCACACCAATAATTTTAAATACCACTCTCTGTCCAGCTCTGCCCGTATTTCCATGAAGTTCCTACAACTGAAAATTCCAGTGTTTCTTTGCATTGAAAGAATTTCTGCTTATAATCTGTGAAGGTGATTTTTGTCTACTATGTTAAAAGATATATATTTTTTTTAAAAGTTAAAAACAAGAAAAGTTTTCTCAGGTTTTTGGTCACTGAAATTATGGACCTTTGTCCGTTAAAAATGTTTCAATTTGTTCCTGTATTTAGTCCAGCCAAAAAGTTCAAATTGATGAGTATAGCTGTTATCATTTCCTAACTTACAGCTCTGTGCAGAAAGTGATTTTACGTTGAATTGTAATTTCATCCACAAGGGCTTTAGACCTTATATAATTAAAATACCTCAATCCTCTTCAAATTAGAAAAGCAAATTGTTACATATCATAAGTAGGTGCTTTTTACTCTAATGACAGTCACTTAGATGATTTATGACATACATTATTTTATATCAAAGTACAATGAAATAGGCATTACCAAAAGTAATCTCAGTAATGTCTGAAAAGGGATCTCAAACCTCAGTGCAACAATGAATGCAGTATTTAAAATGCAAAACCCAAAGACATTATTATGGTTTTGATTTCTTATGCCACAGCTTCTCCTGATCTGTTATATTAGTACAGCAGTACAAAGGGTGGTTTGGATGTATTTTCCTAAGATAACAGACAGGAAAAATGAAATATAAAGTCAGATTTTATGCAGAAATTGTTATCAAAGGGATGATAAAGTAAAACTGCATAATCGCAAGGAAAAACAATTGATGATGTACAACTGAAATATATTGAGCTCATGGAATATGCTCATTTTCAGCTTTTAAGCCCTTGCATTATTAAAATGCATAATAAAATAAAATGCTTGGATAATGTATAAACAAATCAGACTAAAGTAGCTTCTTGAATATGATTATTCTCATATTTCTGTATTCCAAATGAAGATTATCCCTTTTCTCCCCCCCACCCCTGCCGCAGTGACCTATTCCAGAGCCTTGTGAATCTGTGGCGAGAATCCCGATGTCCTCGGCGTCCTTTGTGGCAGGCAAATGCTGCCCTGTAACACTGCATCAAGAACGGGGACAAATGGCTATAAATGAGAACAAATGGCTGTACATTGGCCGTGAATACATTTAGGCTTGAGATGAGGAAAAGGTGCCTTCACCATCCGAAGGGTGAGACTAGAGCAGCCTTCCTGCAGGAATAATTGGAATTTAAAAAAAAAAAAAAAAACAAGTTAGAAAGCTATAAATTGATTTTTAGGTGAGAGGTTGAGATTTTTGCATGGTTGTCTGCAGTGTTATGGGTCCTACAAGGTTGCTTATGGCGTCGATCCTGCAGCATCAGCCGCCTCCTGCTTTTCTCTCTGTGGCTTGCTGGAGCACAGCCTCTTCCCATCCCTGTAACAAGGTGGGCTGTCAGTGTCCCTGCCAAGACTGGTACTGGGAAACACAGTCCTGTGTAAAAACCTCCATGGTAGAGTTTGATACCTGTATGTAAGGCTGTCAGCCTTGCAGATCTTTTTCCTATGCTGATGGCTGAATGGATCTACTTGTGTGCTAAGTGGGGAGGTTTTGGTGTGTAAAGGGCCAAAAGTCATAAAGGCTGATGGAAATGGTGTCTGAGTAAGCAAATAAATGTCAAAGCTCTTTGACTTGGGATGAGCAGGATCCTGATGTCAGGATTTCAACAGTTTTTGTGTATGGGCTTCAGGAGCATAGATGAGTGAGTAGCAGAGCAGCCACAAGAATAACTAAAGGATTGCAAAACCTGATTTACTGTGAAAGGCTTAGGAAACCCTTTCTGGTTAGCTTGAAGGTTATGGGAGACTTACCATAGAATCATAGAATACCAGGTTGGAAGGGACCTCAAGGATCATCTGGTCCAACCTTTCATGGCAAGGGCACAGTCTAAACTAGATGGCCCAGCACCCTGTCCATCTGCGTCTTGAAAAGTGTCCAGCGTGGTGGAGTCAACCACTCCCCTGGGGAGATTATTCCAATGGTCGACTGTTCTCATAGTGAAAAATTTTCCTCTCATGTTCAATTGAAATCTTCTCAGGATTAACTTGTACCCATTGCCCCTCATCTTTTCTGTGTGACTCCTTGTGAAAAGGGAGTCTCCGTCTTCTTTGTAGCCACTCTTTAAATACTGGTGATGAGATCACCTCTGAGCCTCCTTTTCTCAAGGCTGAACAAACCCAATTCTCTCAGCCTTTCCTCATAGGGCAGGCTTCCCAGGCCTTCGATTGTCTTGGCAGCCCTTCTCTGGACCCCTTCCAGCCTGTCCACATCTTTCTTGTATAGTAAGGACCAGAACTGTACACAGGCTTCCAGGTGTGGCCTGACAAGCGCTGAGTAGAGTGGGATAATGACTTCTTTATCTCTGCTGGTGATGCCCTTGTTGATGCAGCCCAGCACCCTGTTGGCCGCCTTGGCCACACCAGCACACTTTTCGCTCATATTGAGCTTGTTGTCCACCAGGACCCTTAGGTTCCTTTCCACAGAGCTGCTTTCTAGCTGGGTGGATCCCAGTCTGTGCTGCACTCCTGGATTGTGTTTTCCCAGGTGCAAGACCTTACTCTTGTCCATGTTGAACTTCATAAGGTTCTTGCTAGCCCACTCTTCCAGCCTCTCCAGATCTTCCTGGAGGGTGACTCTCCCACCTGTGGGGAGAACATGCGTGGGGAATGCAAGGATCATGCTAAATGTGCCAGATCCCAGTGCAGTCCCCAGAACAGGTTTCGAGAGACTCCCCAGTCTGTCCTCCAGCCCTACTGCAGAGCAGCTCTGTCCCCCCATGCCCACCCCATGTTTGGTGGAGCTAGATCAGTTCAGACTCAGAACACAGCAGGATGAAGATCATGGACTTCCCACGGACTCAGAAGAAAAGGTGACATGTTCTTCACCATGAAAAATGTTCAAAAGGAGATGTGATGTTTTTCTGAGAGATATCTTTTCCAGGAATCAACTCTCAAAGCACTGTGGCCTGCCCCAGCAGAGCACGTTGGTCCCTTATGGCTGCGTAATCGATGGCTTTGTGGTCTGGTGCTTGCTTACTGAGGCCCAGCCTGAATGTGCTTAGCAGTTTGCCTCTCATTTGCGTCAGCATCTAAATAAAGATGAATAACATTTTTTTTTCTCTTTTCAAGATGAGCTGTTAATTTTATAACAGAGAAGAGCAATTTAAAGACTTATATAATTAAAAGCACATTTTTAAAAATTTCAGAAGATGCTTTTTTTCAATGTTCAGCAGCCATAGTTGGGGAGAAAATTGTAAAGGTTCTAAATGGCAGCAGTCAGATTTCCAAAGGATCCTTAGCAGTAAGAGTTCCCATCACTCAGAAAATCTGCTCACACTTTTAAATACAAAAATGGAGCCTTGGAGGCTTAAAAACATAGTAAATTCACGTTTCATTTTGAATAAAATTCCCTTCCCATGCATATACTCAAAGTGCTATTTGGAATAAACATGATTTCCAGAACAAACTCATACCTTGAGGCTAATTTCAGATTTAGTCCTGGCAAACTGTGGTAGGTCAGTTCTGGCTCCTTGTACCACCACAGTCTTGGCAGAGTGAGCGGAGTCAGTAGTCTGCAGTGGTTTGGCGTGGCGTGTCCCCCCTGCCGCTTCACAGGTGGAATATCAAAGGCTCTGCCCATTGCCGTGCTCATCCTACCTAGATGAAGAGTTTGAGCACACCACACTTGCAAAATCTGTTTTCTGTAGTGCTGAGGGCGGGTGAAGGATGTGAGGGTAGAGGAAGCTGCTTGGTGGATGCAGAAGCATGTCAGAAGCATCTTCCAAATTTCAATGGCTGATATTTTGGTCTGTGCAACTTGATCAACACATAGCTGTTTGGTTGCTGGACTGTCACCTTTAGGTCTAGCAAAGCACTCGCTTACAACAAGCTGTTGTCCACAAACACCTCATCTTGGGCAGCACTGCTGTTGGATATTTAGTAAGTACTCAGGAGCCTAAGATGATATTTTTGGGAGACTTTGAAGCCTTCTGGTTAAAGCTGTTCTCTTGTCCCCATCATTGTAGAGCTCAACTTCACTGTTTTCCTTAAGTCAGTGTATTTTATTTTGTACAAATTCTGGCATTAGAGAAAAATGCAGCTTGATGAGCAAGTGTTTGTGCTTCTGGATAAAGTGTTTTACTCTGGGGACACTAAAGAGAAGAAGGAAGGGGAGCTTTCCTGGATGACAGCAAACAGTCATGATGGACTTGTTTAGGGAGTCAAGTCTGATCGGTGTCTATATCTACATGCTTAATGGGATCAAAGTGTTGCTCCTTCTTGTAGCTCTTTCTGGCTTGCTGTGATTTCTCCTCATATGGCAGGTGGGATTAGGCAGCAAAGTCCCCGTGCTGCCTCCTCTGCTGCTCAGCAGGCAGTGGCAGTGTCACTGTGTCACCAGGGATGTGGTTCAGGCGCTGCAGCAGTCCTGCTCAAGTGCCAATAGAAAGCTTGACCTGAAATCCCTTGAGAGAGAGAGGTATGTGCAGGCAAAAGCTGAGCACCAAGTCAGCCCAAAGGGAGAAGCTGTTTTAGCTACAGGCACGGGTAAGAGGATTGCAGGAAGGACCTGAGGCTGTTGAAGTGTACTACGATGGCTGCTGTTGACCTCGGCATGTGTGCAGCCTGCCCAGCCAGGCTGACCTCCGACGGCCAGGTGGGTTTGCAGCCGCCGGCTGAGACAGACTGTGGGGTGTTCAACCACTACGTAAGTGAACAAACCAGCAACTATAAAAGTGACCTTGTGTGTTTAAAAAAAAAAAAGGGGGGGGGGGGGGGGGGAAACCTTAAAAACGCT